>PVIJ01004753.1:0-107200 GCA_004024925.1 Scalopus aquaticus | reverse complement strand
TTCCTCCTGGCCTCTGGTGAGGATGAAATGAGATCAGAAATTTAATATGCCCAGCTAGGGCTGGCCACACAGTAAGTGCTCAAATAAATCTGAGATCAGATTCTGACTTCACCACTCACCAACTGTGATGCCCAGAATGCAGATAATAATAGTCTACCCCTGCAGAACTATTGGGGAGTAAATGAGTTATGTTTAAAGCACTTTGAACAGTGCCTGACACTTAATAAGCATGATGACTCCTTGCTATTTGAAGTATTATTCATCTTTTATAAATTCATTCACTTACTCAGTAAGTATTTATTGAGGAGCTACTATGTGCTGAATACTGTCTGGGCACTGAGAATACAACAAACAAAAGAAGAAATCCTGTGGTAGGTAGAATGGTATCTCCTCCCCCATCATATCCACTTCCTAATCCCAGAATGAGTAAATATGTTACATATTTACTGGTAACCAGAGGGCCAGGAGATTGTCTTCAATTACTGGGTGGCCTGGTGTAATCAGGGGGGTTTTCAAAGTTGAAGAGGGATACAGGAGAGGCAGGTCGGAGGACATGTGACAGTGGAGTGGAGGTCAGACTGATTTACAGCTGGCTTTGAAGACGGAAGCTGCTGTAAGCATGGGTGGCCTCTAGAAGGTGGAAAAGGCCAGGAAACATTCTCCTGGACCCTCCAGAAAAAAGACTGCAGCTCTAGTCTTAATTTTTAACCTAGAGAGACTTCCGACCTCTAGAACTATAGGATAATAAAACCATGTTGTCTCAAGCCACTAGATCTGTGGGAATTTGTTAAAATAGCAATAGGATACTAATGCAAATGCTTCCCTATGGAGCTTGCATTCTTGTAGGGGGAGATAGATAATAGGGAAACAAATAAAATGCATGGTGTGTGGGATGGGGCATTTGCTTCTCTTGCCTGGGGTGTGATGGAGCCAGGATGCTGAGCACAGATGTTGCAGTGGGAAGCAGGGGTTGGGGCAGTCTGCATGAATTTGTAAGCCAGCTGCACCCCAACTGTGGGCACCCCCACTCCTCATGCCCCTCTGTGCGCATGGCTGAAGGGTAGGGACTGCTCTAACATACATAGCTAAGGCTCATGTGCTCCAGGGCTGGGGAGGGGGCAAGTATGCAGTGTCTGGGCCAGGAGTTGGTGAGACTGCTTCCAGAAGTCTGGGGCAATTAGTGTGTTCCCCAGATGCCCGTGGGTGGGGAGATGAGATCTTTTGATTGGTCAGAGCAAATCAGGAGTGAAAGCCAGGGCTAGTCAGCCTCCTCTGTGAGACTCTTTCTGGGTTTCTGTAATTACAAGCTCTTGATTGAGTATAATAAGGAGCACTGAGAATCTTCCCATTACGAGGCTGTAAAACAGCACTTGGGTTTGGCTTTCATCTTGCCTGGCTGCTTCCCGAAGCCTTTCTCTTTCATCTTCATGGCCTTTAATTGGTAGGTCTGAGCCCAGAGAACTACCTCAGGAGGTGGCTGAGGTTGATATCCCCGCCCCCCAAACCCTCCCTACTTAAGTCAGTGAAGTCTCTCTCTGCACCACCCCTTTGCTTAAAGTGAAAGGGACAGGGAAATCTTGACACTCCACAGCTCACCACCAGGTGGGGTCTGCTTCTTAGGCCTTGCAGCTCGTGTTCAGGAATTGAGGTTGTGCACTGTTCAAGGGCACTACACCTAAGGGATTCATCCACATGGTAGACTCACACTCATTTATGTGAGGGCACACTGGATAGCACAGAAACTCTGGGTACCCATGTACCCACATGGGCAGCAGGGGAAAGCAGTCTCTGAGCGAATTAAATTCACAGTGGTACTCTGTCTCTGCGTCCCCCTTGCCTGACCTCCAGCTGCCTTTTGTGATCTTGTCTTCTTGTGCACTGTAATGCCCAATCTCCAGGAGCTTGAGACTCTGACCTGACATGGTTGCTTCACCTGGGGCAAGGACAGTGGTGGGAGGGTGTTTGAGAAGAGAGGGAGAATGGCACTGAGTGTGTTTGCTGTTTGCCACAAGTGTACTCTGGTGTGTGCACATGGAGCCAGAGAAGCTGCAGTTATGCAGAGATAAACTAGGTTGGTCTTTCTTTTGTCTTTCTTTTGTAACTAGAAGATAGGGCATCTTTTCCTAATTTGCATGAACATGCTATTTGAGTCACCTAGGCGGCCTTATTGATTGGTGCAGTGAGACCTCACCCTCTGTCCCTGAGTAAAGTTGCAGTTCTCTTGTAGCTACAGCCCTGCTTCCATCACCCCTGACCCTTACTCATCTGGATCCGGACTATGCCCCCACCTGGTGTGCATGGGGAGTAAACTCATTGCTTGCAGCAGACCTGCCCTCTGATTCCTCAGCCAGGGGCAAAGGCAATGTCTGCAGCGCCAAAGGCAAACAGAGAATGGAACTGAAAAAACATTGGTGAAACTGGGAAGGGGTGGATGCAGTGTCAGCTGGGACAGCCTTTCTGGAGAGCAAAGTTGGCAATATGAATGCACAGCCTTTGACAGTGATCTCCCTCTAGGGAATTGTGCTTAAAAGAAAATCAAAGCTGCAGGTTTTGCCAGAAGAATGCTTGTTGAAGCATTGTTTGGTAGCAACATTTGAAAGAATCCAAAGGTCCATCCAGTGGAATGACCCATCCCAGGCGGCCCTGGCCCTCTCCTTTCATAACAGAGCAAACGTTCCCAGAAAGCCATCCAAATGTTTGAAAGATGGACAATAGCTTATTTTAAAAAGCCAGCAATTCTTTTTAAATTGCTGTGAGATGTTTATACTCCCCACTCAAGTAACTAAATTTACCTAGCCTTTTAGATACGGTCCTTAATAGTATGTCTCAGTTTGAATTTCCCTAGAAGTTCTGAGATAAAAATCTGAGTGCAGGTAGTTTGTGAGGTGATTCCAGGAACTGGTGATAGGGATGAAGGGAAATGAAGAAAGGAAGGAGAAAAAACTGGAAAAGGGTGATTTATCAAGCCCTAACGGGGGGCTTCCGTAAAGGGTAAAAGGAGCCGCTCCTGAGAAGAGAGCTGAGGTTTTTATTCATCACGCAGCTGCCCATCAGTCATTGGCGGTGGCTGCTCTTGGGGGCGTGGCTTCCCCTCACTTCCTGCCCGACCCGTGTTTGCATACGGAGCTGCCTGCAGTGCCCAGAAAAATTTCTGAGGCCAAGTCCCAGGGGCTGTTGGCATACAAGGAAATGGTAAATGCTAAGGCATATGGTAGGACACTGAGAGTCTGATATATCTCTTGATTTTGTATGTTTTTTCTTATTCTTTTCTTTAACAATTGAACTTAGGTGCGGCAAATCAATTTAGAGGGTGTTCATTTTGAGAAGTTCTTGCTTGATTTCTTAGTCACAGGGTAGTGATTATTAGCATCAATATTCCTACATTTTCATTTTCTACTGGTTTTCATAAAATAGTAAGTACCAAATGCAACCTCCAGTTAAGTGCACCAAGAATAACAATGGCTAACTAACCCTTATAAACATTTGCCATCAGCGGTATTTACTTCATTGCCACAGCAGTGCTATTTCTATTTTACATATAAAAATCAGTTCATTATTTTTGATATAGCCTTAACTCTCTAATTATGTATTAAAAAATAACTCAGTAAGTTAATAAAAGCAAAAAAAAAAATCAATGAAAAAGAAATGGAAATCCAGAGAGGATAAGTCATTTGTTCAAGGACACACAGCCATGATGTTGCAAAGCTTGGCAGTGTTGCTCTGGAGTACCTGCCCAGCAATGCCCATGAGACTGCTAGAAATGGGCTTTCAGCTGAACATGACATATGAAAGGGAATTGAAGGGTGTCATATATAATGCTCAAAAATATAGGTTTTTCAAATTTGAATGTATCGACCCTTGGGTGCTACAGTGTTTTATGGCTGCAGCAGGTACAAATTTTAACCTGTTAACTCGGTTGGACTAGAAACCTATTTTCCATTGCCTGACGTGAGTTATATTTTAAGACACGTCTCACTGAAGGAAGAAAGTTATTCTCAGTCAGAGAGGGGGACCGCCTTGATCCTATCCCCAGGCTGAGGAGGGTGCTTATGATATTGGGGGGGAGGTTCAGTGGGAGGGTGTTTCAAACTAAGAGGGCCCCTTTGCTGTTTGTTGGGGTTCCTTGGCCACACTGTACCCTGGGTCCTGACCCTGAGTCTTCCTTCGGGGTGCTGGCTGAGCAATACTGGTAGCCTCTCAGAGGAAGGTCCATTGCCCTACTGCCCTGGCCACACTGAAATCAAAGGCCAAGTTTCCCTCTGTTTTCTGGGATGGATTCCTACATATTCCCACTTTCGTATCCCCCGCCCCACTCCTGCACAAAGGACTAGATGTTGTGCCTGGAAGTGGGGAGTACTGAGTAGCCCCCACTCAACCCTTGCCCTAGCTCCTCTAGTTCTCCTCTTCGGGAGAAGAGGAGTCTTTCGTTTATTTTCTTTAAGAGTGAGGAAAAAACTGTTTTCATGACTGTTTACTTCCATTTACAGTGTTCTATCCATCCCAGATTCATTTCTGTTTTCACTGTTCCAGTTGTTCACTGCTGCATAAAAAATTACCCCAAAACTTTATGGTATAACATATTTTATTTTGTCTAGGATTGCCAGATAAAATGCATCAGATATTTTAATCTATAAATACTGTAAATATTTTATCTTTAAGTTAAAAACAAATAAAATTTATCTTTCACTACTCTACAAATAAAAATTTAACCACAGTTAAATCTGGATTTTAGACCAACAGTTTATAATTTTTAGTGTTTAGTACTGTGCAATATTTTGGACATACTTATAACTAAAAAATTATTCACTCTTGGTCTGAAATACAAATTTCAGTGAATGTCTGTGGTTTTATTTGCTCCGTCTAGCAACCTATTTGATCATGGAATTGTGGGTCAGGAGTCTGGAAAGGGTTTGGCAGGGCTGAAGGATCCACTTCCCTCGTGGTTCTTCATGCCTGGTGCCTGGCTGCGCCCTGGCCTTGTTTTATGCTGTCTTCCCAGGAAGTCTCATCCTCCAGGGCTTTGCCACAGAGTTAAGGAGTCTCATAGAATGGCAGCTTCAGGGTATTCAGACTTTTTACACGGAGACTATGGGATCTTGCTCCTGGAGTGGGAAACAGAAGCTGCCAGTCTCCTAAGTCTGGGGCCTGGAGACTGGCACAGTATCACTTCTGCCTGATTCCATTGGTTCAGCAACCACAGGCCCACCTGGCTTTGGCAGGAGGCCACACAGACCCAGCTCTTAATGGAAGTAGAGGTAAAGAGTTTGCAGACATCTTTAATCTATCACACCCACTGAAGAGGAATAGATTTTCTGCCACCCCAAAGCTTGCACAGCATCTGTGTTCTCTTTTACATCATCTCTTTCCTAAAGCAATGACAGCAGCTGAGATTAGGTGCTGTCTGATGGGGTCCTAGAAAAAGAGAACATTCAGATGGATAGGGGAACCTTGACTGATTTTTCAAAATGTTAATCCTCTTTGCAGCTAAAAATTTGGATAGGGTTGAATACTGTATAACGATCCAGAAAGATAATCATAAAATGCTAAGTATAAGAATCAGGGTATAAAATGTGTTTACATGTTTGCTATTTTTTTTAAAGCATTGCTATATAAATATTGGGTAGCTATATGCAAAGTTATTAGTAGTAGTTTAAAAGGGGGGATTCTGGAACATTTTAATTTTTTTGCTTTTGTGTGTTTTTAATCTTATGTGCAATGAAAATATGTTGTTTATATTTTAGTAAAAAGGAGTTTATCACAAAATAAAACAAAAGAGAATCCACTATCCTCTGAATTATTAACCAGTTTGATCTTTGTACAGATACTCTTGAGCATCTAGCATGTAGCAGTTACAGTTCTAGTCACTGGGAATTCTGCCATGAACAAACCAGACTAGGTCTTCCCTGGAACTTTGGAGAAAGCAAGGCCCTGCTGACACCTTGACTTGGACTTGTAGCCTTCAGAACTTGAGAGAATGAATTTCTGTTGTTTGAAGTCACCCAGGTTAGGATAGTATGTTACCTCAGCCTAGGGGAACTAATGCAACACCTCTATTCTTTGAACTTGATTAACCTGTGATGTAGATTTCCACTTTGGAAATAGGCAATTTAACTGCCCCCTCTTTACAGATGGGGAAACTGAGATTCTGTGAAGATCAGCAGCTGGCCCCAGGCTCCACAGAATAGAGCTTCCAGAACAAAGCCTGGACTCACTCTGGCCTCTCTGTCCCCAGTGTTTGACTTTCTCCATGATGTCAACAGACAGCTGCATCCTATAGGCCTGGGTTTCCAGTGTTTTCTATTAAATCTCCTGCATCTGTTTCCAAGGTCATTGCTCCCTTTCTGTCTATCATCCTGTGGTGACAGAGAAACCAGCTCTCGGGGCCTCTCCATGGCAGGAGCTCCTCTGCTGCCTGGCTTAAGAGGAGAGAAGTGTCCTTGCATCAGGTCCTGTCCAGTTCCTAACTCTTGATGGACAGATGAGTCCATGCTGGGAGGACTATGACTTAGAAAGCTGCCTCTGGCTATGCTCACTGGCATACATCTGCAACTGCTGATGGGCCCTCCGACTTGTTTCGTGCAGGCCAGGCTGTGCCCCTCCGTGGCCTGCAGTCTTTTGAGCAGAAGAGGGACCTGCCATTACTTTCCTTTCTTTAAACAACTTCCCCCCTGCTTTTAAAATTGATACATGCTTTGTTTTGGAAAACAGAAAAGATAATGAAAGAAGAAAACACGTGTGTTCCCCCTTAGGGTAACTTGCAGCATGGCAGCTGGCTCCTGAGCGTGAGAGCAGAGGTGAGGACGTCCAAACAGAAGCTGCGGGCTTTCTGTTACCGAGACATGCCAGTGACATTCCATTATTTGCACCCTGGTCTAGTCACAGAAGGGCGTCACTAGGTGCAGCCCACTCCATGGGCAGGCGAGGATCCATGTGTCTGAACACCAGGAGCCAGGGGTCGTGGATTGTTGGGGACCATTTATAGGTCCACTGCAATGTCCTTCTTGTTTGTTTTCTGTTTTCCTTATGAATTTGGTGGCAAATCTATACCTGAGAGAGGCAGGGCCTCCTTTCTAGAGTCTAGATTCCACTGAGTCAGAGTCTCTGTGGGTGGGAACTGCTGCTCATGGTGTGTCCAATCTTTTGAAAAATCCACAGGTCATTCTAACGGGAGCCAGGGTTGAAGTCACTGGCAAAACTAAATATAAGTGACTATTTCCCACATGGATCTCAACTGTGCATATTTCTTGAAAGAATGTTTTCTTCCTCAAATTCAGACAATTCCTGACTTAGGATGATTCCAGTTATGGCTTTCAGTGGGAAAGCGTACTCACTCAGTAGATCATGTATTCCCAGTTTTGAATTGTGATCTTTTTCCCAGGGTAGTGCTGCAGGGAAGATGTTCTTTTATGACATTGGGTGGTAGCAGTTACTACTGCTACTCCATCACTGGGGGTAAGCAGTCTTTAGTAAATTGCAGCAGTAATTTAATACTTTATTATAAAATAGGCTTTTGTGTTACATGGTTTTGTCCCACTGCAGGCTAATGTAGGTGTCTGAGCAGGTCCACAGTTGTTTGGGCTATGTATACTATGATGTTCAGTAGGTTAGGCGTATAATGTGTATTTTTAAAAAAGATTTATTTATTTATGCATACAAACTGGGTGTAGGCCAGAGGTGTGGGGTGGTGAGAAGATTCACCAGAGACAGAACGGGGAGTAGAACAGATTGACTGAAGTACACTGCTGAGGGAGCAGCGGGTGAGGCAGGAGAGGTCTGCTGTGCCATGTGGGAATCTCCCTGGCTGGGTATCGAACTCATGCTGCAGTGGCTCTGGATAGCTTCATAGTGCTGAGTTTAACCCGTTGCACCACCAGAGAGGCCTATAATGTGTATTTTTGACCAATGACATTTCCAACTTACAATGGGATTGTTAGGAATAACCCCATTCCTAATAATCCCATTGTAAATCAAGAAGATCTATTGTCTTAAACCTAAGTATGGACTCAGTTCCCACAGTGGAGTGGCCATTTCTGTCTCTTTGCTCTTGGGGGGCTGTGTTTGAGTGTCCCTTTGCAGGCAGAGTCCCACAACCCGGCCTGGCAATTATGACCTTTACTGCCAGGGGCTTCAGAGCAGCCCTGTGTTTGGCTGCCCACGTGTTTGGCTCCAGAGTGGCCCTGACATCAGTCCTGTAGTCCAGAGAACACTTTTAGATGCAAGTTTGCTGGTGTGGGGACTTTATGAGAACAGGAATCCCTGGCTGTGAAATTGCTGGCATTTCATGATGTGAGAGAAGATTTACAAGCTCCATGCTGCACTGAGCTTTAAATACAGGCTGAGCATTTATGCAATCCAGTCTGGGAGGAAGGCAGAATGTGCAGGGTGGCAGGTGGGAGACAGGAAGCTGGGACTCCTGGCCTTATTCGTGCACCTATGGGGGCCTCAGTTGAAGGTTTCTTCTGCCACTTCCATCTTCAGGGGTGGGGTCACCCAACGGTCCTTAATGAGCAAAAGGGCAAGTAGTATTATGTGAAATCTTGGACTTAGAGTGGAAGTAATTTCAAAGGTCACACCTTCCTTAACATTGACCTTCCTAGGAGGCCATTTTGCTTTTGCTTCATATCCATCCCTTCCCTCCAATCCAGAGACACCGGCACACTCTTTCCCATCACCCTATTTAATGTTTTTGAATAACCCTATCTCTATTGAATTTCTAGTTGGTTTTTTGCTTTTTTTGGTGATGGTTCATCTTCTCTACCAGAGTGTGAGCTCCCCATCAGCAGGAGCGCTGCCTGTCTGCACTTAATCATTGCTGACCTCAGTGAATAAATGTGTATGCTGACAGAATTAATGAGTGAAAGGTGGTCAGGATTCTTTCAGAGGTGGAGAACTCACTGCCTCACAGACCAGCCATACTAGGTCTGGCTCTTGGCAAGTGGCACTTCCTCCATTCACCCTCAGCGGCTTCTCTTCATTGTCCTCACTCTTCAGGCCACTCTGACTAAGCCCACTCCTCTTCTCCACTGGTGCCTTCCAGAGATTTGAAAACATTGGCCTCTCACATATTTGCACCTTTTCTTCTGTGCCCTCCAAGTTACTCTCCACTGTCCCTGAGCACATTAGGTTAATTCTTTTGAGAACTTTAATAAGTCTCGTCACTGTGCAGACCTCCCCAATCAGCATTTAGATTTCTTCTTCATGCTCTGATTTTTTAGCTGGAGAGTCGGTATATTTAACAGGGGATCAATGCTTTTAAGATCTCTATGCCTACCCCCAAATTTTCTAGTGAGCTGCAGCCGAAAGTAGGGACCCCTGGATCCCAGAGGCCACACGTCTTTGCTGACTTTGTGCCCCTTTCTCTTAGGACAGAGAAGGAGGCAGAGTGCATGGTGTGGTGTGGTCCCCCTGACAGAGGAGAAGGGGGACGGTTCCTCTCCTTCAAGGGTGGTGATTCCCTTGGGGGAGGGGCAGGGAAGTGGGGGACTCAGATCCCTAGGGGGTGCTGCCAGAGTCTGAGATGAAGGGGATATATCATTTGAAAATGAACATACAATATTCTTATTAGTCTCATAATCTAATCTGCAAGTCCAAGTTCAACACATTTTTCTTGCCTGGCAGGGAGAGAAAACAAAGTGTTCGAATGTCTTTAGAGGAGTGAGTTTATAAGGTCAAGAAGTCAGTCTCTGCAGCCGCCCAGCTCTACAGGCTCGGGGTGGCCCCTCCACACTGAAGGCCAGCTGGATCTGTTGATCCTCACCGCTCCCCTCCAGCTGGGCGCTGGGACCTCTCTGCCCCCAGTGCAGGACTTCAGTGTGCAACAGGAAACATCCCTGGTTCGCCTCCTTAAACAGATGCTCGAGGGGCCCAGGAGGGGATCACAGAGAGGGGCTTGATAAGCCAGCAGGTGTCCAGGTGGGGAAGGACTATTGGCAGCCTCGGGGCGTCTGGCCCCATCAGTCACTGCTCTGACCTGGGGCCAGATCTTTCAAGATGGATCTGAAGCCTGAACAGGTGTGTTTCTGTGAAGTGTATAAGATTTTCTGATATTATTTTGCAGGTGGCAGAGAGGACGGAGGAGCACTTAGACCCACTGCTTGATGATCATTCATTCATTTATTTGCTCACTCACTCACTCAGTATGTGTTTTGGGCACAATGCAGCTAGTCCCTGTGCCGGTTCCTTCTCTCTTTCTCTTCTAGCAGCCCCACCTCTGTCTCTAAGGAATCTGTGGAACTGTCTAAATAAAACGTTCAACAATAGAAAACAAACAAACTAACTAAATGCTCAATTTCAAATCTAACAAAACACCCTAAGTCATCTTTCATTGCAAGTCTATGTATTTTAGTACCATGCTGAAAATAATCACGTCTAGACATTTTTTAGGGAAGTGTAGAGGGGAAGGGAATTTGGGGTACCAGCTTTATTAAAGAAAGGAACAGAGTCAGTCTCATCCCAGCTGAGCTGAGACTCAGCTGACAGTGTCCTTTAGAAAGAAAAGATGACTTGCAATCGACACACTGTCACAAAACACACAGCAAATGAAAACAGAAAGGCAGGTGGCTGGGGGCTTACGAAGGTCTGAATCTGCTGTCGCAGGGAAGAAAGCAACCCTGTTCTGTGTCTGTGGCCCGGTGAGTATGGGTGGTGTCTGTTCTGGCAGGTGAACCACTAGATTTGGGGAGTGGATGGGCATCTAGTAACCCCCTAATATCCAGAACTCTGAGGCTGCCCGTCCTTCCACTGCTCACGTGGTGGACACAAGGCCTGGCCCACACACAGGTGCAGTCAGAATGCTTGTGGGAAGATAGTTACTACCACCACCACTACTGATGGAGCGTTGGACATGGAATGCGCACTGTGGCGATCTGTCAGCCTTACCCGTCCAGGTGCCAGCCTCTCAGTGCCTCAGTCTCCCTGCCTCTAACATGGACACTCGCACAGTGATGAACCCTGGGCAGCTTGTAGCAGCCACTGTTGTGTAAACAATGAGAGGCTCAGAGTGTTACAAGGGCCCTCCCGCTGTTCCAGAAGGTCTGTGTCATTGGGCCTGTGAAATCTGAGGACCGAGCAGTGACGAGGATGGGAGCATGCTGTGCCCGCCGCCCTGGTGCCAGGGGTGAGCGTCACCCCTGCACACTGTGTACCCTGGCTTTGCAGCTCCTTGTTCCACTCATTTCAGGCCAAGGTCGATGGTTTCACCACCTGGTAACCTTTATAGCTTTAAGCATGGTTCCGAGGGCTACCATGCCTGCCTCCTCTGGTCTATTTCAGTCAGAGCCGAGCCAAGGGGGAAGGGCTCCAACAGTGGTGGCATGTGGCCTGAAGGTGCAGCTGGGGCCCCCGAGGCAGGTGTCTGAGCCACTGGGCCTCCAGTGCTGCCAAGGCCAGCTGTGTCTGGAGTGGCCTGGTGCTCTTGGAGCTGCCTCTCCTGACTTGCTAAGACTCAATTCTCTAAATTGGGGATTGAAAGTACCTACCACAGCGGGGGGTTGTTTAAATTGAGCGCTACATAAAGGACCACAGCCCCAAGCCTGACACGGCATGTTCTTGGCCCTTGGGGCTCTTCCTCTCCCACTGGGTTCTTCCCTGGGTGGCCTGTCTGCACCAGTCCGGAAGAGCTGTCTTCTGCAGTCCTGGGCTCCACACTGGGGCTACTTCTCAGGCATGTCTGCTTGTTGTCTAGGTGTCCAGAACCTTCTAACTCCTTTGGTGCAGAGGGAACAGGGGCTCCTCAGGACTCACTTTCTGCCCAGTCTAGATGCAGCTTCAGTTCCAGTGTCTCAGAATGTCTTCCAGTTACAGACACGATTACTGCCTACTCTGGGGTCCAGCTCTCTCATGTTTGTATCCACCAGCACTCGAGGTCCCAGGCTCTGTAACTAAAAACAATTGCAGGAAACCTCAGCACTTGCTCTAGCCACACACAGTGCCATTTAGACGTGGGGACCCTTCAGCCATTGGCCCAGAAGGACCATTTTGGAAAATAGGTCACATACTTCCAAGGTCGCAGGATCTTTGCTCCTACCCTTCCCCTGGACATCCCTCCCCACACGTGCACATGTGTGTGTGCACACACACACACACACACACACACTCTCTCTCTCCTGCTTCTACACACACACACACTCCCTTGCTTCTACATACATTCTCTCTCTCCCTCACTCTTTCTCTCACTCTCTTTCTCTCTCCTGCTTCTCAGCCCATAAGTTCCTGACTCCATATGTTGTTGTACTTGTTTGCCTGGTTTTGGTTTCATGTATCCCACAGGTTTTGAGTAAGCTGTCTTTGATCCCTTTGAAAGGAAACTTCCTATGAATAAAGCTGTGTGGAAGCACTCTACAACATTGCCTTGGGTTGTCCAGTTAACTGGATTCTGTGTTGGCCTCAGAATCAAACTTTTCTGGTCACCTCTATTTATTGAAGATTTTCTAGAGATTACAGTAGGTTAAAATGTACTGTTACCATTTAATATCAGACTCCCATCAGTATAAAACCCAGAAGGAAGTCAGAGGAAGAGGGCTGTCTGCAGCGAGTAGCATCAACCCTGTTTTGTTTTTCTGTTTATTGAGTAAACATGCTCACAGAGTCAACATCATGGATCAACTTATAACTGTGATATTTAATTATAAAATGGCAGACCATATAAAATTTGTGAAATGCATTTCTCCAAATTCTTTTGAAGTGCATTTCTGTATTGGTCTATTGTCAATATAGGCTAACCATGTAACAGAGAACCCTTGCCTGTCAATGTCTTAATTTATGTCAGAATGCAATGAGTCACCAACGAGACTGTCCCACTATCATTTGGGGACCCCGACTTGTGGTTCTATCAGCTTCTGTGTCCTCAGAGTCCTCTTGCCCAGCTGAGGGGTGGGAGGAATGAGGAGCCTGTACCAGGGGACTCTGTGGCCAGGCCCATAAGTGGGTTTGTGTGGGCCAGGCCTGCTCGTGGCAACCACCACTTCTGCTTACAGCCCACAGGCTGGGTCTCAACTGCATGGTTGTCACACGCGAATGCAAGGAGAGGAAGTGGGTCCAGTGAGAAGAGAAGGTGACTATTGGTGAGGAGTGGCAGTTTCTTCTGTAAATATATGAACTTACCCAAGTGTGAGCTCCCTCCAAGAGGTTATAGTGGGCGGAATGATGGCCTCCAAAGATGCCCATGTCCTAGTGCCCAGAACTTGTTCAACCTTACATACAAAAGGGACTTTGCTGGTGTGATAAAGAATCTTGAGATGGAGAAATTTTCCTAGGTGATCTGGGTGGCCCAGTGTAATCATGAGGGGACAGAATAGACAGAGACTTGAAGATGCTACACCACTGGCTTTGAACATGGAGGAAGTGGCTACAAGGCAAGGAATACAGGCAGTTTCTAGAAGCGGCAAAGGCAACTTCTCCCCTGTAGACATCTTGATTTTAGTTCCATGAAATTTCAGGCTCCCGGTGTCCAGGACTACAAGATAATACAATTTTACTGTTTTAAGCCTCTAACTTTGTGGCAAGTGGTTACTGGGTCATAGGCAACAAAAGCTGAGTTCATTCTACTTTGTATCCCTGGTGTGCCTGATGCAGAGTGGGTTCACATACTTTCACATGGAGTTCAGCAAAACAGACCTGTTAAGCAGGAACTGAAATCTCCATGGAAGGTGGGCTGGGTTCTAACAGTTGGGAGACTGACAAGATAAGGATGGAACTAGTCTTCCAAAAAGGAGGCACTGTGGGCGGGGTGGCCTGGACACAGCAGAGTAAGAAGCTTGCCCTTTCCTATCTTCTCAGATACTTGCTAAAGGCAGGGGGGAAGGTGTAGGGGTGGAACCTTAAGAGCTCAGGCTCTGGAGTCAAATGGCTAGGGTTCAAGATCTGACCTCATGCTCCTTCCTGTTACCTAGCTGCAGGTGGTTCATTATCATTGCTGTGTTACAAGCCATCTGAAACTTAGTGATGTCAAAGAACTATTGTGTTCTGCTTGTGCATTCTGTGTGTTGGTCAGCACACAGTAGGGATAGTGTGTCTCTGATCTGTGATTTCTGGGCCTCAAGGGTATAGACTTGAAGAATGGGGATGACTCACTGGCTGGCAGCTAGAATCATCAGGGGTTTGATGGGGACTGGCCATCACCAGGGCCCTCAGCCGGAATGCCTGTCTGTGGCCTCTCTGCGTATTCTGGATTTCCTCACAGCGTGGCAGACTTACGTGGAATACTTCATTTCAAAGACTCATGCTCCAGCTCCTGAGGCTTCTGTAAAAGCTTCTGAGACTTTTACGACTTAGCTCAGAAGTCATGTGGTTTCCCTCCTAATGCATTCAGTGAGTTTCCAGTCAAATCACAAGCCTACCCAGATCCAAAATTGGAACTAGATTCTGCCCCTAGAGAGAGGCGTGTCAAGGTCTAGTGAAGCTTGTCAGATGGCAGATATCATTACAGCTACCTCTGGAAAATATAGTCGGCCACATTTGGCAATTTCTTTCCCTTTTCTCCTCAGCAGGAAGACAGTGGTGTTAACTAACATCTTTCTTCTGGGTTAAGGCATTGAAACATTTAACTCAGTGCCTGACATGGAAATATCATAAGTATCTCAAGAAAGCAGAAACTAGGCCAGTTCTCTCTCATGGTTGTACCCATAGGGCCTTGCCCAGTGCCTGGCATTGAATGAGACTTGTGCCAGATTGGAGGTTGACTTTTAGTGTATCAGTTAGTTATTGCTGTGTAACAGACCAATTGAAACTTAGATGCTTAAAACAACCGCCATCATGATTCTTTGGTCAGCAATTCAGGCTGGGCTCAGCTCAGTGGCTCTTCTGCTGATCACACTGGGATTGTGCCTATGACTGCAGTCATGGGCAGTTGATGAAGGTCAGATGACCCAAGATGACTTTATTCACACATCTGATACTTAGAGCTGACTGTCAGCTGGGATCCTGGCTCTCCTCCATGTGTCCTTTCCAGCAAGCTAGCTCAGCCCTGTTTGCATCTTGATATCAGAGGTCCAACTGCCGCCAAAAGAGCAAGTCCCAATTCCTACATGCTTCTGATGCCTCTGCTTGTAGCTCACTTGCTAATTTCTAATTGGCTAGGGCAGGTGACACAGCCAAACTGGGGTTCACAGGCTGGAGAAATGGACTCCACCTCTTGAAGGGAGGGCTGGCAAAGTCACATTTCCAGGAGGAATTATTGCACCATCTTGGCAAATGCTCTACCACAGTCAATACTGAGATGCAAAATAGAGGCTGGGAGGGGTTGAGGGCTCAATGAGAGTGAGAGGCGGTGACAAGGAGAAGTGTTAAGCACACATGGTGGTCAGTCTGCATCTGCAGGACATAGGTATCAGTGAGGGTGTTTCACTTCACCTTCTGCCCCAAACCACAGGGCAGCGTATCATCTCACATGACAGAATGCCCAGAAACAGGGCACCATCCAGTTTGGCTGGAATGGCAACTCAATGCGGCTGTTGGTGACAGGTCCATTCCGGCTGCTCTCTGTCCTCCACAGGGAGGGTCACAGCAGCAGTTCCCAGAGTCACATCAGCCACATGTAGAAGGAAGAGTGGAATCCAGCCCAGTACTCTTTACCTTACAGTTCTTGGCCAGGTTTGGGTCAAGAGGATGGGATCACCATGCTTGGCTGTATTAGTTTTCTGTGGATACCATGACAAAGGACCCCACATTGGGTGGCTTAGAGCAACAGAAAGGTATTCTTTCACAGTTCTGGAGGCTAGAAGTCCAAAGTCAAGTTGTTTTCAGAGCTATGTTCCCTTTGTAACCTGTAGGGGAATTCCCCCTTGCTTTTTGCAAGCTTCTGGTGTTTTGCCTGAAAGCCTTGGCATTCCCTGGCTAGAGATACATCACTCCAAGTCTCTGTCTTCATAGGATCTTCTCTCTGTGTCTCCACATTTTCTTCCCTCTGCACATATCTGTCTGTTCCAATTTCCCCCTTTTATAAGAACACCATCATACTGGATTAAGGCTTACTTTAATGACCTCATTTTAACATAATTAGCTCTATAGAGACCTTATTTTCTCTCTCTTTTAAAAAAGATTTATTTATTTATGCATACAAGCTGGGGTAAAGACCAGAAGCATGGGGCGGCGGGAGGGTTCACCAGAGACAGAGTGGGGAGCAGAACAAGCAGATCGACGGAAACACACTGCTGAGGGGAGCAGTGGGCGAGGCAGGAGAGGTCTGCTGCGCCATGTGGGAATCTCCCTGGCCGGGCATCACACTCGAGTCGCCGCTGCCAACAGCTCCATAGCACAGCGCTTAACCGTTGTGCCCCCCGAGAGGCCCTAAAGAGCTTATTTTCAAACCAAGTCCCTTTCTAAGAGTGTAGGGATTGAACATCAACACATCTTTTGGGGGGACTATACTCAACACATCTTTTGGGGGGACTATAATTAGAATTACACTAATTATCTGATATGGGGAGTGGACCACAATGACCCCAACAGCTCTCATATGAATGAATGAACATGGGGTGTGGGGCCTCCCATGAAGCCAAGGGATAGCTTCACGGTGAGGTTTGAAGAGTAATTTTAGCTGTAGAACTCATTGAGGATACTAGGGCACTGGTGCCCACTGCTTATGACAGATTTTTGATCACAGTTATGATTTATCTCTGGTTGCGTCTTTAGTCAGGAACAGCACCCCTCAAGGAGAACAAATGTTCCTTTGGGATATTTTAACAAACCACACATGACAAGGTTTCCAGGAATGCATCGTGGTGGAAAAGTCCAGCCTCCTTATACAGACACTCAACAAACACCCAGGAGCACCCCCCACATACACACAAACCACTGTCACCAGGGCAACAGCAGGACCACGGTTGCTGCCTAGCAACAGCGCCTCCTCTCTCCCACCTTCCTTCCCTTCTGCTGCATGGGGCCTGTGGGTAGGACAATTGGATTTCACTGGGGGAGGGAGAGGGCACTCCTGTGAGCCTGCTTGCAAAGTTTATCAAAGTTGCCTTGCTGTTTTAGAATATGTTTAAGTCCCCCCTTCACGTACCACAGGCTTAGAAACAAACAAAATTTGCGTGCACTACTGAAAGTCCTGAGTAATATCTAATTCCAGATTAGGGCTTGCCAACATCACAGAGTCAGCATGAAATTACTCATCTTTCTCTGTGGAGGAGGTGGGGGGTAGGGAGGTGGATGGGGAGGAGTGAGTGGAGTTGGGGCCTCAGGGTACAGAGATCCAAATCAAAGTCTCCCTTTGATGATCTACTAAGTAGAAGTTCAACCCATCTCCACAGGGCTAGCACTTTATACTTTAAGTTTTTGTCTAGGAAAGACTTAGTTTTTTGACTAGTGGAAAGGGGAAGAGCAGTGGGGACCAAGAAGTTGATTTGTAGCCTCAGCACATTGAAGAGGTCAGACCCCTGTGAAAGTGGGTGTTTGCGGCTATAAGCAGTAGAGAAAAAGGCACGGACATGGAAAAGAGGATGTCCAGAACAGGAACGTGACGCTTTCTGTTCTGCGCCTACAGCTGTCTTTGCTACCAGAAAGAAGTCATTTCTTTTTCTGCAGTAGAAGCACCTGCCCAGGTCTGCACACTCCCCTTTGTAATGGTGTCTCCCTCCGCCCAGGTCCCAGGCCGCCCTAGACACCTCCCTTGTCCTCAGCCCTGCCAACACATGTCATGCCTTTTCTGCCTCCTCAATGTTGTGCCAGTCTTTTCTTCTTCCCCATTGCTGTGACCCACGTTGGTACTCTTCCTGTGCCCTTCCCTCTACTGATAATTCACTCTTCATTCTGCTTAAATGATCCTGCACTGCTCCTCTGATCTTCCCCTCTGGGGCAGGCCAACTTCCTTTTGTCCCTGCAAATCCACTCCACCCTGCCCTTGGCCCTGGGAGCTGACCTGCATGGACGTGACGGTGGCCTTCCTTGGCTTCTGACTAGCTTGGGTTAATGGGAAGCACCAGCAGGAGCTCAAAAGAGGAGGTAAATGAGGTGGGGGGGTTCTTCATGCCTTTACTGTGTTGACACCCCAACCAAAGGCCACAGTTTCTCTCAAAGTGACCTTTACTTGACTCTATGCAGCTGTGCCTCGCCCTCTGCCCCCTCCTGTCTAACAGCTTGATGCTAATTGCTCCAGATATAGCTCGTCATATGCCTTGTAGTTTTGCCACATGCTTCCTGAACCTTAGTAAATGGCCCCTTCATTTAACATTCTTCAAATTATCCTTATTTGAGTACATCCTCTCTGCAGGGGTCCTGAAAGATTCAACTCTCCTATTCAAAACTCTCAAAGGTTTCCACCAACCTTTAAACCAAAGTCCAAATTGTCCGGTCCCCCTTTTTCCTGTCCAGCATGGTTCTTGCCACAACCTTCATTTACCCTTGAACCTGACTATAATGATGGTTTGTATTCATCTGCAGACGCTTGCACCTGTGACCATGCTTTTCCTATGCCTGAGCTGCCTTTCTTAGCCTCTGGGTCATATTTTAAGCTATAATACAAATATACT
The DNA here is from genome assembly GCA_004024925.1 of Scalopus aquaticus. NCBI lineage: Eukaryota > Metazoa > Chordata > Mammalia > Eulipotyphla > Talpidae > Scalopus > Scalopus aquaticus. Next base: position 88,733 of record PVIJ01004753.1, on the reverse strand, counting down.
ATACACCCAGCACAGTGGTAAACTTGTGGAGAATTACATAGTGAATGGATAATGAGAATTTTGAAACCCTCACACTTTTGTTCCATGTTCAGTGCCATGCAAAGGTGTGCTTATGGATGCATGTGAATTGATGCTTAAGGAAAAGGATTTCACACTAAGGTAACCCCCTGTACTAAACTGTCTTCTGGGGCCATTTGACAAGGGGGCAGTGAGGAGGCTTCTAAGCACAAACCAGCACAAGGTTGTATAACCTGATCAAAACTTGGGAGGAACAGTGGCAGCTTTACTCACGGGGAGCAGGCTGTCTTTGCTGATCCCTGGATGAATCACTTGGAATAAATAGAGATAAGGTGTTCTGAAGTGCCAGATACGTAATTAGTAAGAAAATCTCTCCTTCTAGGACCTTCTCTCAAGACACTTCCATGTTGTGAGCTCCCTCAGGAGGATGCCCTGATGAACATAAGGGTAGAATTGAGGTCAGTGCAGCCTGGCCCATTGGGGAGATTACCTGGAGTCAGGTAGCTGAATCTCTTGTTCTCACTAGGAGCCAGGGCAGCAGGCCTGCCAGAGAGAGGGTCAGAGGGCCAGAGGGCCTGAAATGCTTTAGGTGGATAGCTAACAACAATTTGCCTGTCCTTTACTCTGGGTCTGGCTGCTAAACAATTTTTCTGGAAAGTACGTAATTAACTCTGGCTAGGGTTTCCTGCTGGGAAGGGGGTGCTAAGGAAGAGATTTTAGCTTTTTTTCTATCTTTCTGTGAAATAGCAGGTGGAGGTGTTATTTTTGAGCAATGACAGTTTATCACATCAGTGATGTTTGGGGCCAATTAGGTTTAACTTTTTTTAAAAAGCCTAGTTTTTAATATTAAAAGCTAAATAAAAGTTATTAAAAATCAATACAACTTACTGTAGCTCTGAGTTTTCCAAGATAGGCCTGAATTTAGGTAGTCTTCCTCCTTGGTCTCACACACCATAGGAATGTCCCAGAAATTCTGACAGCTTGTTAGAATCTAAATTTCCTCACCTACGTGGAGGGAATACCAAATGTTCAATCAGACCTTTGTTTCTGATTTCTAGTGTAGAAGATATATTAAACATTTTCATGTCTAGTAAGTAATTCACTTTTTCCTTTCCTCTCTGAGAATACCCCCCCAGGGTCCCATAATAATAATAAATTAATGTTTTCAGGAATCTGAGGGTGCAAACATGCCTTTATAAAGTTGTGTGAGTCTGTCAATTCCCACCCTTAAAAACATAGTTCAGAAGGCACTGGAAACATTCCGGGCACCCCTACTCTGTACAGAAACAGAGGATCACTCCCTGAATTGTCCCCAGTTACAGAGCCTGCCAAGGCCTAGCCTCAGTCCGGGCTGTTGCTTTCTATTCCTGTTCTAGAATCTTATCTTTTTCTATGGAGCTTCATCTTATCCTTAACAACAACAGATTCTTCTAAAGCAGAGGCAAAACATTCCATTGATGACATTGTTGGGGCTTCTGGGTAGAGATTCTCTTGGGCATAGCTATTATCATGTTTTGTATAAGCCAACAGATTCCCTTTCTATTAAAGAATGTTCTAATTGGGATCTGCCCCCCTATAATGTAAAGCTTTGTAAACGATACACTATGTTGAAGGCGGTCCTGGGTCATCTGCCCAGGGCCTAGTGTGGGTCTTAATACCTCCTGCTCCTGCTTATTCCAGGCTGCTCTGTGGAGCTGTCACATCTTGATGCCAGAGCAGCCTGCTCAAGTCCTTGCCCTGTCTGGTGGCTGGGGCCCCACTTCCCTGGGACTTACCTTCTGACGACAATAGCCTTACATGTCTTTGACCAGTTTAGTCTGGGGACCACAGTGAAGTGAAGCTGAGGTCTGATGAGTACCAGGCACAGCTGTGGGGAGCTGCAATAGCAGAGACCAGGGCAATGAGGCTGGAGCAGGCAGGCTCCGTAAGTGAGATAAGAAGAAACAAAGGCTAGATTGATTTCTCAGCAGAAGTTTTCTTGAAGCATCTGTATGAGAGCAGCAGTTCCAAACCTGTGGCCACCTCCCCTACAACTACAGTTGTGCCCAGAGAAAGTAAGAGGAAGTGCAACTGCTTGAAAAACCATTTATTATTGCTCAGTAAAGACATGATAGCCTATGACCCAGTGATTCTACTTTTAAGGTATCTATTTTTAAGAAATATATGCAGTCTGCACTAGATAGACATACTAGGAATGCTTATTGCAGCATTTCTCATAATAATTAAAACTTGTAAACAACCCACACATTCATCAACAGCAGTATGTATGAATAAATATGCAAAGCCATGTGGTGGAGTACTATACAGCTATGAAACTGGTTGCCCTATAGCCATACACAACAACATGGATGATCTCATAAACATAACTGAGCAAAAGAAGTTAGCACACCAGGAACCCCCCCACATAGAGTCTATTCATAGACAGCCCCAAACAGGCAAAACAAAACTATTTCTTTAGGCATGCAAACTTAGGTTTTACAACTAAAAGAAAGTAGAGGCTGTAACAGTCTAGGGAAAACAGAAAGGGACATGCAAGGGGCTTAGAGTGCTGGCAGTGTTTCTTAAAAAGAATGGTGAGTTCATGTGCATTTACTTTCGAGTTATTAATTAGAATGTCCCATGCACTTTTTAGTATGTGTGAATATTTTCATTATTTTAAGAATATAAAGGGAGAAGACTTTGTTTTGGGGTGAGCTCAAAGGAGGGTCTCACCCTCTGATCTCTGTTTCTGAATCTGCTGTCATTCTCACAGGAGAGGACAGCCATGATGGTCCTGTCCTGCTCCTGGATCACTCGTCCCCTGGGAGTTAGTCCCAAGGCCTCGAGTGCTGGCAGAAGCAACCTCATCCTTGACTAAGCCTGACTCAGCCCCTGATTGCATCTTCTGTACTCTTGCACTCCCAAGGATGGAATTGAGTGTGCTCTGTGGGGGAGACAGCCTGTAATGAATTTCCTAGGATGGAAACTGAATGGAAATCAAAATAGTTGTGCCAGATTGTCGGTGTGCATCTTAGCTCAGAAGTAGCTCTGAAATGCCTCACCCAGCTGGCGCCTGGCTTGGATGTTGGAGCTCCCCCCCTTCCTTGTTCCCCTTTCTCCCACTCCTCCCCTTCCTCTTCCCCTCCTCCTTTTCCTTCTTCCCTCCCTTCCTTACCTCTTCCTCTTCATCCTCTTCCTTCCCCTCCCCTTCCTCCCCTGCTCCTCTTCCCCCTTTCTGCTCCCCTTCCTCCCCCTCCCCCACCCCCCTTTCCCCTCCTTTTCCTCTGGAGCACTGGTGTGCACGCCAGTTCTCTGAGTGAGGCGGGGTAGCATTTACTGAGTCACCCTCTCACAGGACCACCTCTGGGTACCGTACTGCAGGAGCCTGGTGCGAGCAGGCTCAGTGACCCTCTGAGGATAGGTGGCCTCCTGCTGCTCTGAGGTGGGTGGCCCTGAGATTGAGCCTACGCAGGCGGTAGCCCTGAGGAGAGCCCTGGAGTGGGTCTCTGCTGGAGCCTTCAGGAGCTTTGTTTAAGGCATGTGAGACTCCTCTTTGGGGCTCAGGGGGTGGTGAGGCTGTTGCTGGAAAGGTCTGGGTCTCTCCAGTGCTTCTACCTGATGACTTCCCATGCAAATAGATGCTTCCATCCACCTTTCCCTCCTTTGTCCTCAGAGAGACCTGGTCAGCAGCCCTGCACCCAGTTCCATCAATAGCAATTTGTAGCTGTTCACCAAAGGCCCCTGTGTGGACTGGAGCTTCTGGGGGAGGTTGTTGGCCTGCTAAAGACTTCCAACACTGGACTTCTTGATCCATCCACCCTGGTCCAGGGCATGGAACTGCATGATCAAAGGCATGGGAGGGCAAAAGGGTATGGATGGCTTGGTCACTGCCCCTTTGCCCACTTGTTGCCTCCCTCCCGTGGGCCTCAGAGATCACTGTTCCCTAAGCCTGTGGATACAAAAACCCAGATCAGGGGCCTCCCCTCAGATGAAGCTTGATTAAGTTCCTGGGGCCAAACATGCTTGGAGAGACCAAAGCTTAGAGGAAGGCCAGAGTAGCCTAGGCGGGTGGCAGTAAAAGGCAGGGATGTAGCGACAGCAGGAGGAAATCAAGAAGGAACCTCTATCACTGACTGCGAATAGAAGCCTCAGTTTGTGGTGCAGTGAAATCACCGTATATGGCTCGGGAGGAAATTCTCTGCAAGGAGCTGCATGCAAATAGGTCATCAAGTAATGGCAAAAATATGCAGCCAAATGGAGGTGCCTCAGCAGAGTGTCTGTCTCCAAGGGCTCAGTAAACTCCAGGAAGCCATGAGGGCTCAGGGCCTCATGCCACAGAGGATGGAAGATGAGCGGTGCTCCTCTGCCTCCCTGCCCAGCCTCCCGCCTGCCTGCACCAAGACCCACCCTGAGTCTGACCAGCATCCCTAGTCCCTGCTGCTGGGATCAGACAGGGACTCAGAGACTGCCTGAGACACTTTCTGGTGACTAATGCAGTACTTGAACAGGAAACAGACTGGAAAGGACTTAGGAGAAGCTATAAATAGTCCATGTCCTAAAAAAACTAACTTGGGAAGAAATGGAATTAGCACACTGGGAGGAGAACAAGGAGATCACAGGCTCCAAGAAAGGCCAGGACTTCTCCTGGGAAATGAGCTTTCCTCCCCGATGGAGTTCCAGCTGCCCTGTAGTCATGCCTACGCAGTGCTCCTGCCGATCAGCCAGTCCAGCCTGCCTGCCAGTGTGGTGCTGTGAGTTGTCTGTGGTGCTGGGGATCGTCTTGGAGGATCATCTGAGGGTGTAGCTCATCTGATCCTCTGTGCTCACAGGAGTGCCAGCCCCTCCCTGCAGCAGCCTCTTCAGCCCCACCCTCTGTGCTACACAGCCCTTTGCTCCTACCCGTTCAGAAGTATGGAGGATCTCTGAATAGAATCCTGCAAAGCAAAGGGAACTATAGCCACTGTGATGCTTGATCCATACACGGAATATATGAACAGAGAAAAAAATTCTAGGGTTCTGCTCTAAAAATAATTTCTAGATTCTGGGAAAGGGTTTTATTTTTAAAAAAGTTCAACAAAGTTATGTTCTTCAGAACATCTCTCTGGTTCTTGCTTTTATCTTTAGCTCTCTGTCTCTCTGTCTCTGTCTCTCTGTCTCTCTTCGTCTCTGTGTGTGTGTGTGTGTGTGTGTGTGTGTGTGTGTGTGTGTGTGTGTGTAACTGGGGCCACTGAGGCTCAGAGCTCAAAGACTGAATGGTTTCACTGTTGCAGAGGTGGAGAATTGAAGCCATGACCTGTGAGGACGACATTGTGAGGGACATTCTACTTTCCCCACCACCCTGGCTATAGCATCCTCTCCCATCTGGAACGGAGGGATGAGAGGAGAGAGTGTGGTTGGAGAACCAAGCTTGGATTGAATGGACAGTCAGTCAGCTGCACATCTAATACCAGCCAGGCTACTCATTTGCTGAAAACCTTGGAGTATATATACAACTTCACTACGAATTTTTTTAAAATAGGTTTGAGAGGTTGGTTGAGTTGAGTGGACTTTAAACCTTTTCTTTCTCCTTGATTTTTCAAAGCTGCATACCATTTTCCCAAAGGACATGACAGGAGAGCAGGGCTGCCCTGATTAAGGTGGACTTCAGGCTTGCATACCCCCAAGCCCTGTGGGAGCAGCTGAGGAGCCACCACCAGGTCCCAGGGCTTCACAGAGCAGCATGTGAAAGGCCAGAGCACTTGCCCAGTGCATTGGCCACACACAAGTTCCTCCTCACAGCCTCTTTTCTCCTTCCCTCCTGCCAAGTGGATTCTGGGAAGTTAAAATAATAAAAAGTAATAATGACTGAAGAGGTCAGTTAAAACAGAGGAGGAATTTATACCTACACACCCCAGCAAACTTGTTTCTTTTCTATTGAGGTAACATTGGTTTACCACACTAAATGATTTAGGGGAGTAGGTTCACACCTCCTCAGGTGTGTGTCACCACACCACACCCACCGTCAAAACACCCATAGTCCTTTACCCTAGACCAAGCCATCCTCCTCCCCCTTATAGTAGCCTCAACTCTGCAGTCATTATTCTGGGGTTTGTTTTTGGTTTAGTTTTGTCTGTTCCTTTGTTTCGCTATAGTCTACATATTAGTGACAACACCCAGCATTTGTCTTTCTCATTTTGACTTATTTCACATCGCATTCCCCCTTCAGTTCTGTACATGCCCCGCAAACTTCTTAATATCCTTAATATACCTGTGTGATATTGGGGTAGATCTATTGCAAAAACAGCCACAGGATTTAAATGTGTGTTCATGACCCAAGTGTTGTTGAGGAAGTCCCCTCCTTGGGTCCCCACCTATCCCCTCAGCTCCAGTCTTTCCTCAGCCCATTCTGTCTGACTAGACTTCTGTTCTCTTTCTCACAGGTTTCCCAGTGAACAGGGAGGCTCATGGGCCTCACTTGGCTGAGATTCTTAGGTCTTGCCATCTTGTCCCATCTTTCCTCTTTTAGGTCAAACCTGTTGCTGAATCCAAACTACTTCCTCTTAGAAACAGATTTCAAACAGGAAGTCTCCCTAGATGTGAGAGGCTGCTGTTGCCCACTTATGGATATATGGCCTTGCTAAATGCCAGCGACTCTAGCAGGCAGAGTCCCACCCGCCTGCCCGGAGCCAGGTCCACAGCCAGTCAGTCGATGCCCAGGGTAGCCCCTAGCCCCCGTAGTCCTGCCTCAGCACGCCTTGCTGGTCCACCAATGGGTCGGTCGTGACAGGGAGCTTTTGGGAGGGGGGGCTCCCATGCTGACTTGGGTTTGGCTTCCTTTGGTACCTCATTCCTTTTGGGGGCAAACTGGACTTGTCATTAATGAAGCCCATACCCCGGAGAACCTGGGGAAGAGATGGCTTCATAAGACTCTTCCAAGAGCTCATTAAAAGAGAGGAGTTCTAGAGAGTTAGAAGTGGAAAAAAAAAATATGAAAGTGAAGTCAAAAGTCCAGGGTTTCTTCCTGACTGAGGTAAGGCCCCAGCAATGCACCTTATGTAATGGGCAGCTCACCTGATCCTCTGTGCTCACAGGCATGCCGGCCCCACCCTGAGAGGTGGCTCCAGGCCCACAGTCACACCCTGTACACCGCACAGCCCTTTACTCCCCTCCACTCAGAAGTATGGATGATCTTTGAACAGGATCTTGCAATGCAAGCAATAAAAAGGGAACTATAGCCACTGTAATGCATGATCCATATGTCGTTGAACAGAGAAAAGAAAATTTCTAGGGTTTTGCTCTAAAAATAATTTCTAGACTCTGGAAAAGTTTTTATTTTTTAATTTTTATTTATTTTTTTTAAAGATTTATTTATTTTATGCATATAAGAACTGGGGTGTAGGCCAGAGTTGTAGAGGGTGAGAGGACTCACCAGAGACAGAGTGGGGAGCAGAACAGGCAGATCTACTGAAATACACTGCTGAGGGGAGCAGCAGGCGAGCCAGGAGAGGTCTGCTGCACCATGTGGGAAGCTCCCTGGCCAGGGATTGAACTTGTACTGCAGTGACTGCAGACAGCTTGATAGTGCTGAGACTTAACCCCTTGCGCCACCAGGGAGGCCCCAGTTTTGTTTTTTCTTTAAAACAAAAGTCGTTTGGTCAAATTATGTTCTTTAGAACATTTGTCTGATGCTGGCTTTGGTCTTTAGCTGAATTCCTTTCCCAGGCTACAGAATTACTGTGGCTTTTCTGTACCCAGCATAGAATGCAGGGCTACCTCAGTAACAGATCTCAGGATTCAGCTCTATACCCACCTCAAAGAACATGCCTCCCCCTTTAGAGAAACCCACAGTTGTGAAAGTCTGCCCTTCTTTTCTTTCCCCCAAGGACAAACCAGATCAATCTGGAAAGACTACTATAATGAACCCAGGATGCAGGCCCTGGGAAAGGGAGGAGGACCGGCCTATAGCCTCCAACATCACCAGCCTTCCTCTATGCCTGTCTCTGCTGCCCCCACCCTGCTCATTCCTCCTTTCCATCTCTTAGATATTTAATGAATGTCAGCCAGTTCTAGTTGCTAGAGTAAGCACCTACTGTGTGCCAGATAAAGAGATACAGAAGGGAGCAAGGCAGAGATCCTTAAACCTCTGTTGTGATCTTTTCATAATATATCAGTATTATAATGATTTGTCTCTATAAAAGGTGTTCAGAGACAAATAACTTCCACTGCTAGGCATTCAGGGGCAGATCTCAGGGACTTCTATATACTTAAAACCAGAATAGCCTGCTGGTGACTGGAACAAAAAATCAAAATCAGATCCTGTGACAAAGTATATCTTCATTCAATCTTGGCTAATTGGTTTTCTGAAAATGTACCATTTCTCCAGGGGGACGCGAGCTCTAAAATGGGAGAAAGTTGTGTGTCTGATATGCCTGCACTTCTTTCTGTGGAAGGCAAGAGGTTAGAGACCTGGGCAGCCTGCAAGGTCCTGCAGAGCATTGATGGTGGGGTGTTGTGGGGACCTGTCAAAGGCCTCTCTGCTTAGAGGGGTTTAGGCTGGCTGGCACATTGTTTTCACTTACGTGTGCAAGTTCTAGCTAATGGGGGTGGGGTGGGAAAGGGCTGCCTGAAGTGCCAGTTGGGAAGGAAATTGAGAGCCCTGACTGGGGAGGACCTGCTGTGGTGGAGCAGTACCTGTCACAAGGGGATTAAAGAGGTAGAAATTTTGCCATCCCTGAGTGGCACAGACCTTGGTCATCCCTTTGAACAAACTGCTTTTCATTTCCTGCTGGCTCAGCTCTGCTCATGTCCGGTGATATCTTTTTCAGATGCTCTTTACCCTTCATTGAAATTCTTTTAAGAATGATGCCCTGGGGTTCATTGCCACATCCCCCACAAAAGGAAACCTGATGAGATGGAGAGTAAAGAATTCAATAAGGGTTTCCTTAGACCTTTATATATGATTCTAAAATTCATATGAAAGAAAGTCGAAAGATAGTTCAAATAATATTGAAGAAGAACAAAGAGGAGAGATAAACCTTGCCAATTATTAAGACCTACTGTGAAGCCACCAATCTAAAGGAATTAGTCAGGAATGGATGAATGCGATAAACCAGAGCCCAGCCACAGACCGACTTGTATCTGGATACCTCATATAGGACAGAGGTGACATTAATAAGGAAAGGACAGACCACTCAATAAACAGTGTTGGGTGATTGGCTCTCCATATGGAAAAGATAAATTCAAGGTAGAATACAGAAAAAGGAGGAGGAGTGGAAGAAGAGGAAGGGGGGAAGAAAGATTATTGGAAGAGAATGTAAATCTGTAAATCTAAGAGAATATGTGTGTGACACTGGGGTAAGGAAATATTCTTTAAAGAAGAGTATAACAACAATAAACCCCCAGACCATAAAGGAAATAATAAATTCACCTATGTTCAAGAAAAAACAATAAGCAAAATAAAAGCATTAGTCACAGACCATGTCCAGAATATATAGGGAACCTCTTCATTAAGGAAAAGGCTACCCAATAGAATAATGAACAAAGGGTAAGGATTGGAAATTGACAAATAAATGACGCCCGTTGTCCAATAAACAAAGGGGCTTCAAACTAAAACTAAATCAAACTAAATCTGCAGTGTGGAATCGTTTGATCCCAGCTTGGCGAGACTTTCACAGTCTGATAGGACGACGGTGAACAGAATAGTACCTTCTGGCTGAACAGCTCTGAGAGTGAAGCTCAAAGTGAATCTCACCTGTGACCCAGCAACACCAATGCTAGATGTGCAGGAAACACTCCTTACAAGTACACAGGAGACACAGACAAAGCTGTATTTGTGATATCAGTTATAATAGCAAAAGAAGGAAATGTTTATTAGCAGGGGGATTGAGTAAATAAAATATGGTGTTTTCACTTAGTGGAACGCTATTCAACCATCAAAAAATCAACTTCATGATTAAATGTCAAATATCAACATGAATACACCTAAGGGGAAAAGCAGAGCCTCTCTTGTGACCTAGGATTTAAGTCCCAGTACTATCACTGCTGTAGCCTGAGTTTGATCCCCGGCCAGGAAGCTGATCCACACATGGCGTAGCAGACCTCTCCTGTCTTGCCCACTGCTCCCCTCAGCAGTGTGTTTCAGTGAACCCCCCTGTTCTGCTCCCCACTTCATCTCTGGAGGATCCTCTTATCCCCTGTACCTCTGGCCTACACCCCAGTTCTTCTAATAAAGATAAGTTAAAAAAGGGGGGGGGAAAGCAAATTGCAACTTTGTGTGTGTGTGTGTGTGTGTCTATGTGTGTGTGTATAAAATCTATATCAGGTTAGTATGTTTAAAAGCATGAAAAACAGTACAAAACATTGTTTAGAAGAAATACGTGCCTAAAGGCATACACCTTAGAATGATAAACACTAAATTCATGAGAAGAGGAAATGGATCACTTTGGAGTACAGAGCCTGCATTAGACATAATATTTGTACTTAAAAACAGAAAAAGAAAAAGCTCTCAAGCAAGTACGGAACAATGGCAAGACATGTTAAAGCAGTGTAGTTGGGATCATGGATATCTATACTTTGTTTCTTTATTTTTGAAATATTAGGGAAAAAAATCCCAGGTCTCTGGGATTCCCCCCAAATGAATGGTTATTTTTTTTGGGGGGGGCAAAAGGTAAAAATGTTTTAGCACCTTTATATCTAGCAGTTTTCCTAGAGATTGCGCCTCTTTTAACATACTTCTCACCTATGCCATTCAAGGACTTAACAGTCATGCATTTAGCACCAGCTAAGTGCCATTCACCAAGGAACCCAAAATAAACAAGGTCCACCCCTCCCTCAATCACTTGCAGGTTATCAGAAAAGACAGACGAGTAAGTTGTGTTTAAAAATGACTGGATAGGGCCTCCCTGGTGGCGCAGAGGTTGAGCGCTGCGCTGTGGAGCTGTCGGCAGCGCGCCATGGGAGTTCGACGCCCAGCCGGGGAGAATCCCACATGGTGCAGCAGACCTCTCCTGCCTTGCCCGCTGCTCCTCTCAGCAACGTATTTCTGATCTGCCTGTTCTGCTCCCCATTCTCTCTGGTGAACCCTCTCACCGCCCCATGCCTCTGGCCTGTACCCCAGCTTGTATGTATGAATAAATAAATCTTAAAAAAAAAATGTCTGGATAGAACAACAGGTGGCTATTCAGCCAAGGGTGCGGGTAGAGAAAAAGCAATGAGTTGAGCCGTGAAGAAGAGTTTGCAATCCATGGAATAACAGCTGTCTTACGGGGCTGGAGGACAGCATCCGGATTGGACCCAAACTTCAGGAGGCTCCTCCTGGCTGTGGTGAGGGTGGGAACACCAAAGGCAGGGCGACTGCTGAGAAAACCATTGAGAGTGTTTAAAGGAGAGGTGCTAAGAACCTCAACTACAACACAGTGATTCTCGTTATAGTTCGCCTGTAAAACTGAGAAGTAATTGAAGATAGGGATAAAGACTTCATTGGGCTGTGTTTATCTCTGTGTGCCCCACAGCACCTACAGATGTGTCCTGTGTACGATAGGCGCTCAGGGAAAGCATGGTGGAAGGCAGAAAGAAGGAAGCCAGCAACCCACAGACCATCCTCCTTTTATAGATAAGAAAGCTGAACCCTGGAGGAGAATGAGCTTTCAAGAACATCACTAACTGGACTTACTGTCTCAAAAAAGGGCAAAAGCCCATTTTAAAGTGTCATAGTGGGTTAAGTTTCAGCACTATCAAGCTATCCGCAGCCACTGCAGCACGAGTTCAATCCCCGGACAAGGAGCTTCCCATATGGCACAGCAGACCTCTCCTGGATTGCCCGCTGCTCCCCTCAGCAGTGTATTTCAGTAGATCTGCCTGTTCTGCTCCCCACTCTGTCTCTGGTGAATCCTCTCACCACCCCCACACCTCTAGCCTACACCCCAGCTCTTGTATGCATAAAATAAATAAATCTTAAAAAAAATAAAGACAAAGCTTTGACAGGTAAAATTCTGTTACAAGGAATCCTCCGATAAAGCTGTGTTCATTATAAGGAAGTAAATTCTCTTCCCCTCTGGCATCAAAAGAGTTCTGTGAAAACAAACCAAATTCTCGAAGATGAATAATACAAAACAATAGCCCTGGTAAAAGTGACAGTCTCTATTCAGGTGGCTTTGTAAACATCTGATTGTGCACTATTGGCATTGTGGGCATGGCAAGCCTGGCAGTAGTGAGAAATTCACAAGTCTTTTGTCCTGCCACCAAGTGGTAATTGATGCTCCACCCCAATACAGTAAACTTCCAGCCACCTGAGCAAAATTCTCTTCTAGAAACTGCATACAAAGCAACACTAGTTCCAAAGTCCAAAGATAGTCAAGTGTGAATATTTCTGCACCCACCTGCTCTGATTCTTGTCTCAGTGAGAAACCCATCGCAAGATTGTTCAAGGTCCCATCTCCTCCTGTCTCCTGACATCTGGCTCGATCAGGTGTTAAATCTGCCCTCTTGACACTTCAGCTTCTCTCTCTCTCACCTGGCTCTTTCTTTCAGCATCTAAACGTGCTCAAGGCTTTCACCCTTAAAATGAAAACACCAGAAACACCCTCTATTTTGCCTCTTCCCCTTCGCTGTCCTCTTTCAGCCTTAGAAGAGTTGTTGTCTACACTCACTGACTCCCCCACCTCACCTCCCACTCACCTCTTAGCTGACCCCAGAGTCTTATACTTAGGGTTCATCTGTGTATGAATGAAGGGGGAAAGGAAGGAAAGGGAGGGAAAAGGGCAAAAAAGGGAGGGATAGGAATGGGGGGGGGAGGGAGAGAAAGGCTTTTGTTTAATATATCTTCCTGTGCAAACCAAGTGACTGTCCTAAGAATTTTACATGGATATGAAGTCCTGGCAGCCTCACTGTGAAGTAAGTGCTCTTGTTATTTACATTTCATTGATGAGGAAACAGAGACACCTAGCAGTTGAGACTTTGCCCTGGGCGACATCAAATTGGAATTTGGGCAAAGGCACTCTAGCTCTAGAGTCTGACTATTCTTATATTTTGTACCCAGTACAATGCCTGGAAGGTAAAAATCCACAAAAAGCTCGTGTGGACTTGTCCTGTTAATTTGTTCATTCACTCACTCATGTGACCCTCACTGAGGCCTGCCATGTGGGATAAAGACAGGAACCTGCCTTTGACAAGCTCAGAGCCCAAAGAGGGAGGCAGCCCAGTGAAGCAGGGGACAGGAGCCTGGGCGGTCAGAAGGCTGAGGAAGCACAGGGGGAACGGCCCAAACTGTTTGATTCCCAGACTTCACTGTGCGCTGGAGTCACCTAAAACCTTCAAAAATTACAAATGCCATGCTCCCACCTCCAGATATTATGACTTAATTGGGGGAATTTTATAAGTTCCCTAGGTACTCCTCAACAGATGACAGGATAGAGAAAGTATGAAATATATATTCAATGAAATACTACTCAGTTATTTAAAAAGATAAAGTCATGCCTTTTGGGATCAAATGGGCAGATCTTCAGATGATTAAGTGAAATAAGTCAGAAAGTGAAAGACAATTACTGGATAGTTTGTTCATTTGCGGAATATAAATAACCAAAGAAAACAAATTGACAGAATAATAAGAATAATTCTTAGACCTTGTGAAAAATGGTGACCAGAGAGGATGGAGGAAGGGGGAGGAGAGGATGGGGAGGTCACGGGCTTGTGGCATTGGAGAGTTAGTTGGTAGAGGAGGGGTGAGGCATGTAGACATATGGGGGTATGAAGTTGGACTCCCCAAATTATAAGAGTTATGAAAATAAATGGAAAATCAGTAAAATTGGAGAGAAAAATAAGTTTCCCAGGTGGTTCTGATGTTGAGTAAAATTTGGGAAACACTAGAATAATGAGTAGGGAGTTTGGCTTGCAAGTAACACAGACCCAAACTCTCTTTAACAAAAGAAAAGTAGGGGAATGGCTGGAGGGGCTGGATTGGCTCACATTACATAGACAAAGGCTCTATGGCTTTTGGGAGGATGTGACCCAGGTCTGAAAAGATATCACAAGGCTGAGATTTTCCTCTGTCCCAGGGACAGCTTCATTCTCAGGCTCTCCTTGGTTGCAAGATGCAATAGTTCCAGTACCTTCTTTCTTCAAGTCCAGTGCAAAGAAGAGGTCAGAGTTCCTTGCAACTCAAATAAAAGCCCAGAATTACATTTCACTGACTCTAACTTGGACCTGGACCAATTATAGGGGACAACGAGGTGGAAACTGCTGATTGGCTCAGTCTAGGTCCAGTGTCCCCTCTGGGGCCAGGAATTGAAGGGAGCATCGCCTAGAAGCCCATCCACGGTGGAGAGTAGAGGATTTGTGACAGGTCGTGGTATGTGCTGGGAGTTGAGGGTGAGAAGGTGTCAGAACTGGATAAGGTGAGGGTAACAAGTTAAACTGCATTTTCTGAAAGAGATATTTAAGTAGGAGAATGACACAATCACTTTGTATTTTAAGACTAGACCTCTCACAGAATGTGTGACTAAAAATTTACTGTAATTGTGGAGAGAGGAGATAGTGGCTACCTGAACTGAGGTGGTGGCAATAGAGGGGATGGAGAGAGGGAGATTCCAGAGAGGCTTCTGAACTATGTTGACAGGATTGTTACCTAGTTGGAAACAAAAACAATTTAGATAAAGAGAGCAACATGGAGGACTAAGCATTCTAGTTGGGGATATTGGGCCCACAGTTGGTGAGGTTAAGAGTATAGGTCACTAATTGAGTTTGGACTAATCAGTTTGGACACGTTGAATTTGAGATGTCCCTGAGGTCATCTGGGATGCCCAGTGGTCAAATGAACAGATGTTTCTGGAATTCAGGCAAGAGCTCATAGTTACTCATGCCCACCTGCCAGCCAAAGCAGTGGCAATGAATGGAGAGGGGCATGGAGGGAGAAGAGCAGGAAGCATAGTCACCACCAGAGGACTCTCCCTGTGGCCAGGGAGACAGGAGTGTGGCCTTTTGGAAACAAAGGAAAGTGGGTTTCAAGGAGGAGGAACCGTCCTTAGCATCATACCCACCAAAAAAATGAAGTAGGATGAGGACTGGAGTAGAACTTGAATTTGACAGTGGGAATGAGGTCTAGGAACAGTGAGCCTGGAGGAGGCAGGCAGTTGATGTTTGATGATGGGAAAGTTAGGGCAGTGGCTCACGGAGTGTGTCAAATCATGTTTATGTTTGTTTTGCAATGTTTTGTTTTAAATTGTTTCCTTCTTAAAGTTTGGCTCATTCCATGAGAGATGTTTGGCCAAGCTATCAGGACAAAAATTCAAAGTGAAAGAAAGACTGAAGACAAAGTGATATTTCCATGGAGATTGAAAGCCAACTGGTGGTTGCCAGGGTCTGGGGGAGAGGCGTGTGGCAAGTACTGGCCTAACTGGGTGTGGTGCTTCCTTATGGGGTGATAAGAATGTGCTGGAACTAGATAGAGGTGATGGTTGCACAACATTGTGAATTTACTAAATGCCACTGAGTTTTACACTTTGAAATAGGTAAAAGAGTAGATTTTTTATGTGTATTTTTGCATACATTTTTGCATACATGCACTGTGATTTTACATACCAGTTTGATGGGTTTTATGTGGATCACTTCATTTAAATCCTCACAACAGTTTAATGACAACTCTTTGTAAACTAATACCCCATTTTACACAAAAGAAAAGTTGGTGGTTTTGTACCTTCCACAGGGGAGGTTCAGAGAAATGAGTTAATTTACCTAGGCTGGCTAGATCTGAAATTCCAACCATGCGGATTTAACTACAAAGTCTAAACTCAACTCTTCCCTCAAACTGCCTCAATAGCTGCCTCATTTCATGGGCTCATGTATCAATAATGTGAATAGAGCCATGCCCACCACGGTATGGATGATCCGAATCTCTGGATGATGAGATTATATTTGTCTTTTATATTTTCTTTTTGATTTTAAAAAAAGTTAAGCCTATTTTTAATATAGGGAAGAAAAAAACTTTAGAGGTACAGCAATTCTCTGAAAGACAACGTTCTAGGAGTGTAAGAATAGCTAGAGAGGATGTGAAACTTCCAGGGACAAAGGTGAATGTTTGCAGAATGTGGAAGGAGCATGAACCAAGGCAATAAGGAAGACTTCTCATGGTGGAGGCCAGGAGCACAGCCTGAAAGGGAGTGGTGGGCATCAGTGTGTGGAACAGAAGAGGCATCCTTTGGGAGGGGAACAGCCGACACGAAGCCCTGAGGCTAGGAGTGATGGGAGTGGGAGGGGAGTGAGGAGACACAGGTGGATTCTCAGGGTGATGTTTCATGTGATCTCTTTCCCGGGTCTCTCCTTGCCCCTCTCCTACTCTGCCCTGAATGAACCACACACCCTAAAATTTCTTTGCTGCGTGCTGTCCAAGGTCAGCCACAGCCTTGTCCTCCGACATTCCCCTCAATCCTCAGGGAAACCGTAAACCTCAAGGGCTGGCTTCTGGAGCATTCTTAGAAGACCGCTGTGGCCATGCCTGCCTGCTTTGTCTGGGATCCTGTGACTCTTGGGCACAAACCCAGAGCAGCCCTCACTCAATTGCTTCTTTGATAGTCTCCCAGTTGGACTGTCAGGGATTGTTGGCCAGTGGGAGGGTTCTGACTGGTGAGCTGTACAGAGAAACAGCTATTGCATTTCTTTCTGCCAGAATTCAAGGTCTTTTCATCCATGCATCTACACAGAATGATCCCACCCCTTCACTAAGACATAAACCAGTTGACCTGATGCATCCTGCCTGACAATCTTCTCGTCTGTGGTTTATTCCCTCTTGTCAGTGTTTTTACAACTTTTGGGGGATGACCTATTCATTTTTTTACCAAGCCTTTGGCATGTCTTAAGTATTTAAAATCAATATGTATGTGAGTTTTTCCTATTTCTAATAAGTGTATATCACATTTACAGTACTTTTATAATGAATGAGATATGTGCTTGAGATAAGTTTCAGAGTGAAGAAGTGACAAGAAGTTTAGTGCAAGAGCAGGATTTGAATCCTAGTTATGTAAATTACTAGGAGATGGTATTTAACCTTCTTTATCTTTGGTTTCTCCAAGTGTGATGGTTAATTTTATATGTCAACTTGACTGAGTCACAAGGTGTCCAGATACTTAGTTAAATATTATTTCTGGGTGTGCCTATTTCTGGACTAGATTAGCATTGGAATCGGAAGACTTAGTAAAGCAGATGGCCCTTCCTGGCGTGGAAGGACCTTATCCAGTCTATTGAGGGTTTGAATAGACTCGAAAGCAGAAGAGAGTATTCACTCTCAATCTGACCAGTTCAGGGGGCACATTAGTTTTCCCCTGCCCATGGACTGGTACTCACACCACTGACTCTTCTGATTCTCAGGCCTTTGGACCTGGACTGGAACTACACCACCTGCTTTCCTGGGTCTCCAGGTTACAGAGGGCATATCTGGAACTTCTTCATCTCCATAATCTTGTGAGTAAATGCCTCATAATAAATCTCTGTCTCTAAATCTATCCATCCATCCATCTGTCTTCTGTTGGTTCTGCTTCTCTGGAGAACCCTAGTATCTCCAGTGTAAAATGGGGTTAATTATATCAATTAGTACTTTTCAGAAATAGTGCCATGTGGATGGAATTAATAAGGTGCTGTATGAGTCCATCACAGGCCCATACATGCTTGAGAAATGCAGGTTTATTTTCCTATTGCACAGTTAGGGACTGCTCAGGGAAGCAGGACCATGAGCTTGATGAAGAATAAGGAATCATTATAGGAAGCAGAATTATGATTGTGGAAGCTGGGAGGAGGCCCATAGGGAGCTGTCGCCTGGGTGTCTCCCTGTGGCCCTGGTTAGCAGGGCTGGCAGCTGAGAAGAAAAGTTGGATGTGAGTGGGAGAAACCAAGAGCAAACTGCAACTTGGGTACCTCGAACCTTTGAGGAGAAGCTAGAGTAGGCATCTCACCACCTCCGACCTTGACAGTGAGATGACCCATAAAATCAGCTCACATCTTTCCCTGGCTTGCTAGCCCTGGACTCAGCAGGGTGGGAGGAGGAGCATCGGTGTGAGCGGGTAGAAACCTGACTGCTGCCTCATACCAGCCACACCCATGAGTGGCAGCGGTGCCCTGTGCCCTCACTGAGCTTCCAAGCCTGCGGCCTGTTGTCACTTCCACCTTCCTAAATGCCCCTGTAGCTAGTCCTAACTGGAACCATCTAGGAATTATAGGAAACCTGGCTCTAGTTAAATAAGTTGCTGCAATACAAAACCACCAACTTAAAACTTAAAAAAAGGAGAAAAACAGCTAACATTTAAGCAGATCTAACAACATGCCTTTGTGTACGTCATCTCATCTGAACTATACTTGCTGCTCACAAGCGAGGGTTGTTATCTCTGTCACTTGCCCTGCCCAGTCATGCTATTAGGGAGAATTGAGGTGGGAACCCAGGTTGTTGGAACCTGAGGGCTTTCCCCAGAACTTCACCTGTGAAGCTGGTGTAGGCTTTTTCTGTCTGGGGACTCCTGTTCCAGCACAGTAATACTCTGGGTGCATACTCCACCCGTCTGCAAAGGGGGAAACAGCCTCTTCTGGACCCTTCAGAGGTTGCCATGTAAGCTACTCTAGGAGAAAGATTTGGAGAAGCATTTGGGCAGGAATTGAATTTTACTTAAAATGTATTTATCTGCTACAAAATGCACTGAGCTTATAGAAATGCTTGATTGGGCATGATATGTGGGTGGAGTGGGAGTGGGAAAGGGACATAGGAGCGGAGGCCAGAAGTGAAAAGCATAATTTCTCTCTGAGAGTTCATCTGGACCTGGGTCTGTGGCCATGGTCTGGCCTCTGAAGAAACAGCAGGTAGGTGGGACAGACGCCTGGATTTATAGATTGTGTTTAAAGAGTTTCCTCTTTGGCTCCTCCAGCAAACATTTACCGATACCTCCCATGTGTTGGGTGCTTTTTAAGCAAAGCGCCCTTAGGGTACAAGGTTGTGCCACTCCTGTGCTCATTTCAAGGGATATAAGGTTGGTGTGGGCTCAAATGAGCTGACCCTACTGTCCTAGACTGGGCTCCCCCTGACACATCCTGAGATAAGAATGTGAGTGCAAGTAATTTATTTAGGAGTCATCTCAGAAGCACCTGTAAGGGACTGGGAAGCGTAACAGGAAAGAGGGGGAGGGAAGTCAGTGCAGTGACCAGGTGACTGTGCGGGGCCCTGTGGACTCTCTGGGACAGAGGGAGAGATGGCAACTCACCATCAAGGTATCTCACCCGAAGGGCGAGGCAGTTAGGGTAGGTGTCCACCAACTCTTGCCCACCCTTGTTTGAAGGTTGCTCCAGAGGGGGTAAATCTCTAGTACTCTAGCTTGCCCTGTGC
Source organism: Scalopus aquaticus (assembly GCA_004024925.1). Lineage (NCBI taxonomy): Eukaryota > Metazoa > Chordata > Mammalia > Eulipotyphla > Talpidae > Scalopus > Scalopus aquaticus. The sequence continues at coordinate 69,406 of PVIJ01004753.1, read as the reverse complement.
CTTGGCTGAGCTTGCTGCTGAAGCTAGAGAAAACTGACTGGCAGAGAGTCACTAATGCGACAGGAAGCCACTGGCATAAGATGGAACCCAGCCACAGCATCTATACCTCCCCAACATAAGCTGCCGATCCGCCTCCTTCCTAACTGTACTCACTGCCTTCCAGCATCCGCCTCTCGCCCATGCAGTCTGTGTGTCTCAGGAAGCTGAGCCCACCTCAGTGTTAGGCAGGGCCGCTGACTGGCATGGCCAATCAGCACATTCCAGTCCTCTTTCTGTAGCCTGGGTTCAAGTGCATCTAACAGTGGACCTCAGAACTCCTGCTTGAAACGCAGGGTCAGAATCATTCTTTTCGATGAGGTGGCTTATGGCAGTCGGAGCTATAGTCACTGGCTACAGTGAGGAAAACCAGCTTGAAGATACAGCCAACACATAGAAGGGCAGTGCCAAGAGAACTGCAAGAAAGGGAGCTAAAGCTTTTACTTCTGGACTCTGGTTATAGCTGCCATTTCCTCTCCTACTGTAATCAGGTCTACCTGTCACATGTACTGGTAGCCCTGACTCTGTGGAGAGACAGAACTTCTCTCCCTATCTCTATGCTGGTTCTGGAGAAATCTTGCTGGGGCAATATGTGTGTCTGTTGGACCAGTCACCACCAGGGCTCTGTGGTTCACCAGGTTTGGGAGTTGGGCCCAATCTTCCAGCCAGAAGGGTGGGGGCTATTTCAAAGTAAGAGGGAATGGGAGAGCTTACCAAGGAACTCCTAACCTTATAAAAATATTAGGGACCGCGGACCTTTTATCTGGTTCTTGCCTCCTTTTCTAGCTCCATCTTGAGTTATTTCCATGCTTTATTCACTGCAGCACCTTTGGAGTCCAGAATAGTGTAAGGAGCATGGTGGGCACTCTGTAAACGCTTGCTCAGCAGATGAAGGAAGGAAGCCCTGCAGTTCCTGGCACCGTGTCTGACTTCTCTATCTTAAGTGCTTCCATGCTCCTCCCCACCTGCCTCTTAACACAGTTATTCCTCTCTCACAGCTCAGCCTTAGAGACATCTCCTCTGTGACTCATTCCCTCTTGCTCCTCTCAATGCCCAGGAGATGGGCCACTCTCCTGTCCCACAGGACCTTGGGTAGGCCCCAAGAAGCATATTGGGAAGCATGAAGAGCACTGGCTCAGGAGTCAGCCAGTTGGAGTCCCCCTGCCAGGTTCTGGCTCTTGGAAGACTTCAGGCAACTGACTTCTCTGGATTCCATTTTCTTATCTTTAATGTGTGGATGACAATAGTGCCCATCTCGAAATGTGATTGTGAGGTATGACGCACCCACATATTGAGTTCCAGGAGTGGCCATGTCCCTGACCTAGAATTGCTCACAAAACTGATGCCTCTTACAATCTCCAGTTTTCTATAAACTTATTGGTGTCAGTCCCAAATTTATTTTATTCAGAAACCCTTATATAGAATTTACTCTGTACTGGGCACTATTCTATGTTTGTATCTCCCTACTAGGATGCTGCTATTCTTCCCCTACTATAGGTGAGGAACCTGCTGCCCAGAGAGGTTAAATCATTTGCCTGAGGTCACACAGTTAATGAGTGTCAGAGCTGCAATTCAAACATCAGGTCCCTTGACGTCACAGTGTTTGATGCTATTTGATTATGACATCCTTTAGAATAACTGCACCGTAACTATTTGTGGGGGCGGAGATTTGATGGCTAGGCAGACAGATGAACTTGAGTGAGTCCCTCCATGAACTGGAACAGAAAAGAGTACCCCATCTTTATCTCTCGTCAGCTTCCCTGTGAAGGGTTTGAGAGTTGCCTCCCTAGCTCCATTCAGTTACAGCAGCATGTTCTAGAATGGGCTTTCCATGGCCAAGAATCTTTCTGAGCTAAAGGTGTGGCCCAGCAAGTCTCGATGAAGTGGGTTTTGTGGCATTGATTAGTCTCTCAGGTCCTTAGTGTCTTGAGTCCTAGTCCTTGTGTCTGGGGCTGGGGCCAGACCCCTTTCATGACTGAATTCCTTGCCCTCTCTCCTTCTGCACGTACATGCTCTGTCTCTGTTTTCTCTGGTGGGTACGATACCTCCTGCCTGTAGCCTCAGCTCTCCAGCACCAACTTTCCCACCATTGCTGACAAGACACACACAATTCCCACGTGCTATGGAACCTCTGAGGGCATTACTGATTTTGTCAGGTGTCATTCTTCCCCTCACACACCCCCAACCCAAAATGTCTCTGGAAAATCAACTGAAAGTATGGTAAGCCTGATGAGTTCCTGGTGACCTTGGAAGCTCGTATATATCTTATCCATGAAAATATAGTGCATTCCGAGGCCTATCAGGATGATAATGGCGAGAACAAGGCCCCAGTGATCTTGCTTCTCACACTCTCCTGAGTCTGGGAGGTAAAAATGTTTCCACTTCCTGGCTTAGAAAGTCCTTCTCCAAAGATAGCTCTTAGGGTGGCCTGTGGCCAATCAGCCTTTTCTCATCATTTTACAAGGTCACTTTGTATAGATACCAGCCTTCCTCTTCCTTCTGAAAGACCAGAGTCCTCTGATAGCAGTTTGGGAAGGAAGCTGGTGAGAACCATGCACCATTTCTCCCCTTCCTGGGATATATAAACATGAGGATGAGGTCCAAAGGCATGAGTCCTTTTTCTTTTTGGGGGTCGGGGAGCACTCACAGGTAATGATTCTCCCTTTCATTCAAATGCTGTGAGATGCACCAGGCTTCCCTACAGAAAAATTTCTGCATCAGAAATCCATTTAGTTCAACTCTGACCTTTCTGAATGCAAATTGTTCATCTGGAAATAAAAGGAAGCCAGGCATAACACCCCCACAGCCCTCTCAGAACACCATTACCATCAACGGTGATAGAACTCACCGGCTGGAGCTCTTCTGGGGGAGGCATGCATGGTGCTGTCAAGACCCAGTGCTTCCTGTCTGAGCTGGAGATATTTTGGTGGATGAATCTGGGCCTTCCTTTCCTCCCTCCCTCTGATGCTAATGTGGCCATCTGTGTCTCCCAGACAACCTTCACAAGCGCATACTCACCATCCTAGAAGAGTAGGCTGGGGAAGGAATTGTTATTAAATATAGAATATTGAGTGGCTACATAAGAGGTTGAGTTTGCCTGGCCTGCCAAGAGCAAAGCAGGGGCCTTCATGACCTGGGTCCCGTTCTTGTACTCCGGAATGCTCACAAGTGCCCACCCTTTTCTGGAGCTCCATTTATTATTTTATTTCTTTAATCTACTAAGCAAGGGTCTTAGCTCATAACTCCGCTAAAGTCTGTTCAAATGTTACATGAACTTTTCTTTGAAGAGCTTAGTTGTATAAACTCCCAGCCACAGTCTGAGTCCAGTGGGATATCCCATGGTTACTACTTTGTCCAGAGGAGAGGGAGTTGTGATTTCCTGTCCCCATTCCTCTCCATCCCCTGGGGGATGGCCAACAAGGGTAGTTTGTGTGAGCCACTGAGGGCTCTACTAGCTCAAGAGGTCTCTCCATGTGGTAAGCCCCATCAGCAACCGGGTTACTCTAGATCCAAGATAAGCTCACCCCTTGCCCCTCATACCCACCTAATAAGGGACTTTCTTACTTGAGCTCCCTGAATTAAAAAGGTTGGGTGGGAATAGGGTAGGAGAGAGGAGGCAGAGGTCCTGGGAATGTGTTGATTACTTTTAGTTTTTGAGCTACTGGAACATCTATGCTGAGTAGTGCTATCTCTATAAAATCTGGTTGGCCCCAGTGTTCCTGAAGTAGTGTTAAATTTGCCTAATTTGAAGAACCTTGTGCTATAGGTAAGGTAGTAGAAATTATAAAATACAAAATAATAAGGGATACAGCTCCCATAGCACCATGTACTTATGATATTCACCAGCTGCGTTATGTATTACACAAGCCCAGGAATGACATCCAACTCAAAGTGGCATTTGTGAAATGAAAGATTCTGTTTCCATCTTCATCCCTAACATTGGTGTCTCAGACCCAGGCCAGAAGCAAGAGCCCTTGTTTTTTTTTTTTTTAAGATTTACTTATTTATGCATACAAGAACTGGGTGTAGGCCAGAAGTGTGGGGTGGTGAGAGGATTCACCAGAGACAGAGTGGGGAGCAGAACAGGCAGATTGACTGAAGTACACTGCTGAGGGGAGCAGAGGGTAAGGCAGGAGAGGTCTGCTGTACCATGTGGGAAGCTCCCTGGCCTGGGATTGAATTCATGCTGCAGTGGCTGCCGATAGCTTTGTAGTACTGAGACTTAACCCGTTGCGCCACCAGGGAGGCCCCAAGCAAGAGCCCTTGTGTCTGAAGCTCCTCTCAGCTTTCTTTTGTCAGTCTGTAAATAAAGCAGGGCCATAACAGTCTTGTCCTCTCTCCCTGACAGTGCCCAGGCCAGAGTTCAGCAGAGTCAGACCTCCAAGCCATCCTTTCAGGTAAAGTCCTAGCCCGTCCAGGGCTCTAAAGGCATGGGCAGGCCTATAGAGGCTCCAGTGCACAGTGGCTAGGCAAGCAGATTCCAGAATCCGATAGCTCTGGCTCAAATCCAGACTGATACTTATTAACTATGGGAACTTGACAAATCATTTAACTTCATGGAGTCTCTATTTCCACATCTATTAAAGGAGATAATAATAAAAATACATACCCTGCAGGCTCATTGTGAGGATTAAGTGAGATGATATGACACAATGGGTGTCACAGACAGGATTCCAGCAGAGTGGGGAGCTGCCCCTCTGAGAGTCACTGCTGGCTGCCTGGCAAACTGAAAAAGGGATGGCCTTTGCCAAAAGTTCTTTTGTAGGAAGTTGAACTGTGAATCTGCTAAAAGTTCTGCCAGGTAGGACAATCTCTTGGAAAACTGAAAAGGCCTGGTAAGGAGAAAAGAAAAAAAAAAAAAAGCCCCAGGGCTGATGAGGGCAAACTTCTATTTATACTTGTCTGGCAAAGGGAATGTAGTCTCTCCAGAGGGTGGTCTGGTGCTGTAGCAATTCCAGCAGCATTGAGCCACTGTTTTATCACTACCCAAGCCTGTCCTCTTCCTTCTAGTCAGCTCAGTTCTAGGAACATTTACTGATGCCTGCGTTGGGCCAGGCAGTGATGGGCCCCGGACCCCAGAGGTAAGACCCTGCTCCTGCTCAGGTGATCCCTGCTTTATAATCACTGCTAGCAGGGCAGTCTGCCTGAGGGGTTTGCAGTATTAACAGTTTACAAAGTTGCATCACGCCCCATCATGACCCTCTCTAGGTCCCACACCATTCAATTGTATTTTCTGTGAACAGTGCTCTCTGGAACTGAGCTTATGGACAGGCCCCAGAAAGTGGGCAGAGATTAAGGCAACCATTTGACACTCAAGAGGAGAGGGTGTGTAGGGATTTGACTAATGTAACATAGGTGGTCTGCACCAAATTCCCTCTTCCCACCAGCTATACCCTAAGCAAACCTGGCTGGGTGAGGGGAAGATTATCAGCTAGCAAGTATAGCTAAAGTCCAGGGTGGTCCAGGGTGGTCCAGGGTGGTCAAGAAGCAAAGCAAAGAGGGAGGTTCACAGTCGGTACTGGAGGTGCTATGCTGCTCCCTTAAATCCAAAAGGGGGACACTGAGACTTGCTTTCCAACTACCTAGGCCAAGGAGCTTAAGGGCCAACCCTGGCCTCTCCCTGACACTAGGATACCTGCATGTGGGGGGGGGGGGTTGCGGGGGAGGGTTCATCTCTCACCGCGCCCCGCCCCAACTGCCCTCGGTTGGTCTCAGACCTGCGCTGATGTGAGTGGGAGCTCCAGGCCGCTCCGGGTTCTGGGGGCCGGCTACAGCCCACGTGCGCCCGCGCCAGCCGCTGTGACAGCTGGCCCCACTGGGGCGGGGCTGACGAGGAGCAAGGGTGGGCTCCGCGCGGTGTTGCCATTGGCCTCGGGCTTCGGGCCGGAGGTGGGGTTGCGCCCCCGGCTGCCCTGTCATTGGCTTCGCCGCCCATGGGGGCGGATCCCAGCCCAGTTGGTGGCGCGGCGTAGAACTGCAGGCGCTAGCCGGGCTAAGCCTGCGCGGGGCCCTTTCTCCCTCACAGCTCCGCAGGCTGCCTGTGAGTCCTGACCCGCTCTGCCTGCGGCCCGAGGAGAAGGCAGGAGCTGACCCGAGGCCCGGCTGCGGCGCGGCTCTCGGTAAGGAGGGGTCGGCGTGGGATTCTGGGGAGGGCAGGCAAGCGGGGACCGTGCCAGCCTAGGTGGGACTCTTGAGCCCTGGCCCGCGCCGGGGAGGGTCAGGTGCGGCCGTAGCATCTCCCACCTCAAACCCACCCCGCCCAGAGCTTGGCGAGCAGGTAGCGCTAACCCGGGAGCCCAGACTGCCTGGATTATTTTAGAACGCAATAAAAGTCTTTCACCCCTACTCCCAACTACCTTTTACTCCACCCCCAACTCCCAAACCCGGCAATTCTAAGCCCAGAAAATCCCCGATGTCAACATGGAGTGGGCGCAACGCGCCTGCACTATTGCCTCCCACCGGGGCAGAAGATCATTCCCAAACTTTGCTTCCCACAATCTGGACTCCGCACCGTTCCAGTGCTTGCCCAGCTCTTCACTAGGCAGCCCCTCACCCCCATCCCCGCCCTGTTCCCCTCCCTCCTTAACAACAGGAAGTTAAGTTGAGCCAAAAGTCAGTGGCCTGGCCACTTGCGGGGCTGGGACCCGGGCCCTGGTGGTGACCCGATGGTCCTGGCGCTGCCCTGCCCGCGCTCACTGCAGGTCCGGGAAGCACCCGCCTGGGTTTGTGCGGGGAGACGGGCTTGCGGACTGGCGGGCCCTGCGGAGAGGCGAGCCCTGAGGAGAGGCGAGGTCTTGATCGCAGCCTTTGCCTACACTGACCTGGCTTTCAGGCCGGAGCAGGTGGGGTTAACTTTATCTTAGACCAGCCTCTGGGCAGAACTGGGAAGGGCTTTTGCTGGATGGGGAAGAGGCGTGTTGAAACCAGAGTAAACGTGTGTCTCCTTCCACATTGTTTATTCTGAAGCCTGGGTTCTTAAAGCTGAAAGAACTTTTTTTGGAAGCCCGTGGGCCTCCTCTGGACCTGTGGCAGCGTGCAGATCCTCCTACTGCCAGTCTCCCCTGCTCACTACAGTCTTCTGTGGTTTCCATGTACTGTGAAGTCACTAATCTGCCCCTCCTGGGCAGGTCTGGGGGAAGAAAGCCAGGCATGGGTTGGCCTTCTGACGTTTGCGTGCCTGGGTGCCTTGGCACCTGCACCCGCTCTGCTACTGTCCCCTTCCCATGAGAAGTGGACCCAGTAAGTGGACCTTCAGTCTCTAGGGCCGCCTCACCCAATGTTCTGAAGACTCTAAAGAACCCTTCTTCAGGTAGAGAGAAGACAGATTTATTAAGTGCCTACTGTGGGGACAGGTCCTGCCATGTGGCACTTTTGCAGCCAATTTTATGATTCCCTTCCAAAAACTCTGAGAGTTTTAACCTCAACATTTTAGAGAGGAGAAGAGAGACACAGGGGGGTAAGAGCCCAGGGTCACTCAGAAAGTGGCTAGGTCAGGATTTGAACTTGGCTTTGTCAGGTCCTGTCTTGCTTCCCAGTGGTTGTGGAAAGTGGTGATCATGGCCCTATATCGTGCTGACCAGAGGCTCCTAGTTTCTAAAAAGAATTCATCCAAAGAGTTGGGAGATGCTTCTTTGGGAAAGCACTTGAATTGACCCTGGTTAACCTTGCAAACCCCTTGCCCACCTTGTCCTCCAGTCAGGGGAGGTGGCCAGTGTTGGTCATACTGTGATGGGGAGGTGGTGACTACTGGTATTTGGATGTTACAGGTTTAGGGCGGGGTGAGTAGGGGAAACCTGTATCTGCCATTGACTTGGTTTCACCTCAGCAAGTTGGTTTCTGGAATGGTATGAGGGCCATTTTGCAGAAATAACTTATATGTTAGGATTGATTCTAGTTTTATTTATCCTTGAGGGGGAGAGCAGTTTTTTTCTCTTCCAGTAATAGCTATAAGGTTATCATGGTCCATAGTTTGAGCATACCTTTATAGAAAGTGACATCACTTTTATCTCTGCCTCCATCCTTCTTAGACCCAGGGCTCTGAGTTTCTACTCATTCCTCTCTTCTCAAAGAAAGTCGTGGTTATTCTGTTATCAATCATTTACACTTTAATATAAATCAGCTTAAGGACTAAACTCTGGTTGTAGCTGTGGTCATTAGAGACCCATTTCCAGTAGCAACTGCCTGTGAATGGGGCGTGTCTCTGTTCTGTCCCCCATCCGTGTCTTCTGTCCCCTGTCCACACCCTCATGTCAGTTTGCCTCCCAATCATGGGCCTGACTCTCTCCCTATTACTGAAGAATAGAGGTCCTTCCACCATGATGGAGAGACTTAACTCTCGCGGGGTAGGGGAGCGTGCAAGAAAATTTGGGCTGAGCATTGTAGAGGTCTCCTGGGGCTAAGAGTCTCATTTAAAAAAAACAAACAAACCCAGGGAATGAAGGATTACTATTGTCCATCATGCTGGAATGTTCTATCCTTTATATCATCAGAACCCCACTTTATTTCTCTGAAGTAGTAAGTGGGTTTATTCTGTTTTGCAGATGAGGAAACAGACTCCGAAAAGTTAAAACTTGCCCCCTGCACATAGCTAGCGAGAGGCGACATTAGAATTCTGGCTCAGTCTGTATGAGTGAGATCTGCATCGTAAACCAAATACAAGGGAAGGAGGAAAACCATGTCACCCTCTCGGAACTCTGGAGGCTTGGTGTGTGCTGTTCTCACTGTTCCCCACTTCAGATTGTAATTACTTGTAGACTTGTCTTCCCATGTCATAAAATGACACTGAAAACACTCATAAACGTGACAGTCCTCACAATCCTCCTTGCTCTTTGCCCTGTATTCCCATAGCCTTTTATGCCTGTCTTCATAATGTACCTACCACAGTGTATTGCAGTCTTCTATTTAAAAAATCATGAACATTTTTGAACACAAAAATAGAATCATATGATGAGTCTCATATACTCATTATCCAACTCCAACAGTCAGCAAGATGATGCCATCTCTTTTTCCCTTCCCTTCTGTTCTCTCCTCCTGCAGCATTTTAAAGAAAATCTCTGATATCACATCATTTGGGTCCTATATAAGCCAGTATATATCTATTTTAAGAGAACATTCTCTATCATAACCTACTGCCATTATTGCATTTAACAGAATTAGCAGTAATTCTTTGGTCACATCAGTTCATATTCAGGTTTCCTTAATTGTCTTAGAAATAACCTTCATCGTTGGTTTGTTCAAATCCAGATCTGAACAGTGTGTCTGCTGCTGCCTTTGATTGTTAGTCCTTTTATGCTTGTTTTAATCTAGAGTGCCCCCCCTCCCTGTAATCAGCTGTTTTATTCTCTGTTTTAAGTGTCTCTCTCCCCTGCTGGGTGGAAAACCCTTGTGACAGGAGCTGGCTCCTGAGCCGGGCTAGATCCCCAGTGCTGTGTCAGGGATAGGGCAGAGGCACGGTGTGCATCTGCGAGATTGTGTCATAGCCACTCAGGAAATGCATTCTGAATGAATGAGCACTGTCGTGGATTTTGGTGATTGGCCATGCCTCTGTTAGATAACAGGTTTTAAAAAAAAGATGACTTGCTCGTGTGTGGAAGTTTCCTCAGCAAGCGTCAGTCTGTAAACATCCTGAAATAATAGAACTTTTGGCTGTGCTCAGCTGCTCTGGTTTGCGGTGGGGAACCCAGACAGCCACATTTGTGCCCTGATCAACAACCAGCCTCCCAGATCACATGTGGGATTGACAGGGACTGACATCATTTCTGCCTGAGCTTTGAATCCTGGTTCATTCAGCCTTCGGGATTACCCTGTTATGACCCAGGAGCCTGGTGTTTAGGCTGAGTGCAGACTGCACACGCCCTCATCTGTCTTTCTGGGCAGTAGCTTCCCTTTTGCCTTCAGAAGCCTTCTCTACCTTGCCTCCCACTGGGTGAGTCGCTGGACCTTCTTAAATCTTTTTTCATGGGCAACTGGTGCGTTGTGACAGAAAATGAACACGTATGACCTCCCAGTGTCTTATATGAATTTGTGGTGAAGAGATAATACCCTCCCTGACACCTTTGTGGGTGTCCTAATGAAAGAGACCAGAGGTGAGGAGAGAAGGAACAGGTGCGCTCGCTCCCCTTGATGATGTGCTTCATACCTGCTTCCTTGTCAAACTCCTCAAGGTCTGCCCCAGCCTGCTGGGGCCCCTCTGCTAACAGCCCCCCAAATGAGCTTTCCCCCCCTTTTTTTCCTTCTCTTCCTCCCACTTTCTTTCCACCTCCTTCTGGCCCTTTCCTCTTCCCTCCCCTTTCACCTCCCTTCTACCACCTCTCCTTTCCCCTTTCTCCTCCCCTTTCTCTCCTCCCCTCCCTACCTCCCCTTCTCCTGACTCTTTCTCCTCCTCCCCCTCTCTAGTCTCCTCCTCTTTCTCTCCTCCCCTCCCCCTCCTTACTCTTTCTCCAACTCCTTTTCTCCCTTCTTTCCTCCTGTCTCCTCCTCCTTCCCTTCCTCCTCTCTTCCTCCCCCATCCCCCTCTTCCTTTTCTTCTCCCTCCTCCAACATTTACATTAAGTCTTTCTGGATAGTAGTTGATTTTTCTCCTTTATTTTTTACTTCTCAGTATTTTCCTCTAATTTTTATACTGAAAGCATTTTACTTTTCTGAAGGAAAATCCAGTTGGTTTTTTTTTTCTCTTAAGAAGGAGACAACTTCCTTCAACAGATTTGGACAGGTTGACAATATTTTACGTGCCTTCGTGACAGCTTATACATGAGAAGGCCCCAGAGCCATTGGAATTTTGATAATTTTATGATATTATTCTAAAGAACATATCTGGGCTTCCTAAGAGAAAATTAAAAAGCTAGACTTAGAGGTTGGGAAGCTATAATGTCTGTGTAGCTTTGCCCTGTCTCCTGCTCTACCTCCTCCCTTTTCTCCCTGAGAATTTCATTTTGGTCTCCCCCAGATGAAATCATTTTAATGGTAGCCTCCTGATTCTGATATTTTTTATTTCAGGGAGGTTGAGATAGCAGAGGAATACAAAATGACATAGTGTACTGAGACAAAGCAGGCGGGACACAGATTTAGGCTCCTGTACCCTTGTCTCGTTCCCTTGGGAAAATGCCTGATAGTCAAACACCCTGCTCACTTGGGGCACCCTCACCCCTCCCTCTAGTTTCGTTTTCCTCCCTGTGTCCTCCCAGAGGTACAGACATGGCTGGTGTGGGCTGATAAGGCTCCCTCTCTCTAAAGCACTGGTCACTTGCTCTTAGCTCACAAACAAACCTTCCGTTGCAGGGTTGGGTCCCCATGGGGTCTGATTTTTAGGAAGCTGTGCTTCTCCATCAGCTGTTGTTGAAGTGGATGTGTCCCTGTGTCCCAAATAAAGAGCTTTTCATGAATGCCAGGGGTGGCATCTTTTCTTAAATGCAATGGCTCTATCCATCCGTGCACCTGAATATGGCACAACCCATCTCAGGAGACCTGTCCTGTCTCTGGTGACCAGTGTGTGTGAGTGATGCTGGGCTTCTGGGGGTTGAGGTTTTGATGCACACTGAATCTGTGCTTCAGTTTCCACACCCTGGGGGTCAGGGTGATTTCCTACCCCAAATCCTCTCCTTCCTGTGGCTAACCAGATACCTTGTTTCACTTTCATTCCTTCCAAGGCTCCATTTATTTTCTGGGGAATCTGAAGTAAAGGTAAGACCAAGAACAGGGACTCCTTCCTGTTTGGGAGACACGTTTTTCTGGTTTCTGCTCAATGAGAGATGTCCAGTGCAGATGTCTGTCTTTCAGGCCACAAGAGGAAGATGGCCAGGAGTTGGATGGTGGCCCCTGGTCCTAGAGCTGCCATAACAGCAGGTTTATGGGACATTTGCAGGCCTGAGCTCCTGACACACCCAGTCCAGAAGCCCAGCTGTGTCAGAGACAGTGGGAGTCTAAGAACATCTCGTTCTGGCCTTGCCACTGGGCCATCAACGTGTTAAGAAGTGGATAGGACTTCTTTGCTCTCTTGCTCTCCTGCCTTGGAATGGCTGGCCTTGGCTACTTATCTGAGTACTGACTGTATCTGGTAAAGATTTGCAGGATCTCAGGGTTTAATTTGTGCCAGTGCCAGGAGGATGAGGTATAGAGGAGGATAAAGACGAGCCTGGAAAAAAATCACTTAGCTCTCTTAGTCACTGGGAGCTGATGCCTGGAACAGAGTGGGTGCAGGGTTTCCACTTGGGACCTGGCAGAGCTGCTGACCCCTCTGTGAGACAACTCTTCATCCCAGGGGAGTGTAATGTAGGGGTCAGAGTGCTGTGTGAAGTTAGGACTGCTGTCAGTCACTCTGCTATCGTGGCAGCTGGGCTTTTGCACAGCTGATAAATCCAGGACAGCCTGCTTGGAGGAGGGCGATCTGCTGGCCAGATGGAAGGGAAACCAGAACAGAGTAACACGCAGGGGGATCTGGAAGGCCTCTTTCCAGGCCTTGGGGAAAGGATTCAGTCAGTGTTTTTCTCAGGCAATGTCCTGTGGATGTGTATATATATCGGGGCCTTGGAGACCCTGGGGTCCATGCTAGAAGAGCTACTCTGCCATCTGCCTGGAGCTGCAGCACTTTACTAAGGAAGGAGTCTCTGGATGAAGTGGGAGGCCTCTTTTGGTTTCCAGGCTTGCTACAACCAGGCATCCAGGAGTCTTTGGTCAGGTTCCCATATACAGCTTGGGTGTGTCAGTTATCATGTATCTAACATCTTGGACTCTCTTAAAAACAACTCACCTACAGGTGCAGATACAGAAGACAGCACACACCACACATGCACACACGTGCGCACACAGTATTCACTGCCCCCCCTCCCCAGATGTAAATGCACAGTACTCACCCCCGCACATACATGGTAAAATATTCACTCAGTACAAGGGAATCAATGAAAAGTTAATCTCCTCTCTCCCCTGCCCTCCAGGACTCAGTTTCTTTCCCAGTGGCACCTGCTGTTCCTGTGGATCTTTCAGACACAGTCTAGGATAGTTTTGCACCTGTTTCCTCTTTTGTTCCTTGAGCCTGCTGGGAAGCTACCAGAATATGAAGTAACAGGACACACAGGACAGTTCAGCAGTTATTTGAATGAGCCAAAACTTGCATCTTGCCCCTCCACACTACTTTGCTACCTCTCCCATTTAGAAAACTCCTTGTATTAGATTTGTGGGTACAGAGTGAGCACTAAGGATAAACCTCAAGGGCATGCTGTGCATACAGGTAATAACAGACAAGTCCTGGCCTCAGACAAGTCAAAGAACCCTCATATTTTAGTCTGTAAAGGAGGAGATAATTATACCTATCTCAAAAGATTGATACGGAGATGAAACTAAAATCGTTGGGATGCACCTCGTACAGGTAGGCATGCAAAAATGCCTGTTTTTTCCCTCACTTGTCAGGGGTGACCCTTTTTCAAAATGAACGAAACTTAAAGAAATTTTCTGAATGGTTCCTGGAAACCCTCTCGGTGGGTTCCTGAGCTTTTATTTCTCTGCAGAAGGCAGCCAGTTCTCCATTTTCCACCAAGTTGATCTCTTCCTCTTCAACTCCTCCTGCTCCTGGTACCCACCCAACCTCCATCCTTCCAGCCTCTCCACACTACCTTCTCCTCTATTCCTCCAGCCCCACACTCCCAGTGCTGCTGGCTTCCTAGAGCGGGCTCTGGCTGTTTATGGCTGCTCTCTGGGGTGTTTATGTTGTCATCTCTTCAGAAGCTCCCAGCAGATGTCTGTTTAATGCTGAAACTTCATCTTTATCTTCAGTCTGAGAGAAGAGAGTGGCTATTTTTAAAGATCTTTAATTGGCATGGCTGTACAGTACAGCCCAGATTGCTTCCAAGTTTCATTCTTCATCACTTTACTCTCTACCCGTATTGAAACCTTTCAGATCCAGGGCAAGAGACCTTATATGTCCTGGTTTTAAAGCAGCATTTAAATTTGGCAGGCAGTTGTAACCACTTAAAAAGGTAGGTCAGGGAAGAGAAGGCAACCAGCTGACCATCTCTTTCCGGCTAAAACAGATGGTGTGAATGAGAGTAGCGTTCGTGTCCACAGAAAACACTTTTCTCCACCTTTACCCCTGCTGATGGGGATCTATAGCATTTCCTTTCCCTTTGGACTCAGGAGGGAGTGGAAGCAGTGCAGTTTCACATGACACTGGCCTCCCAAAGGGAGGACAAGGCAGAGACCATGAGTCACAGAACCTTGGTATGTCAGATCGGAAGGGCCCTCTGGAATCATCTAGTTCTACTCCTCCCACCTTGTCACCTACAGGGAAACTGAGACCCAGCAGCTTCTTGATGCTGGACAGAGGCCAGGGAGGTAGGGTACCTTGCTCAAGGTCACTCAACCAGGTCATAGTCAAGTCTGGCCTCCACCCACAACTCCTGCCAGGCTGTGATTCTGTGGTCAGTCTCAGGTGGCTTTCCTGGCAGTTGGCCTTCCTGTTCTGAAGGACAGAGCTCCAACCCCTATCCAGTAGCTGTCACAGTTTTTGAATTTGGGATGTATGCACTTGTAGCGCTGCCTTGGACAATCTTCGGTACAAGATCTTTCCTTACCCAAAATACCTCCCCCAAAGCCTTAGGGCCTAAAATTTCCACCTTTGTTTTCCAGCCCTTGTCTCCAGAGGGCCTTTGTTTAAAAAATACAGAATTTAACTGGAAAGGACAACATGTTAATAGAGATTAGTTTATCTCTGATTAGCTGTCAGCTCAGATAAACTTTGAGAGAATAGAGGATGAGTCAGCTGGGAATAAAAGGAGGAGGGAATCAGAAAGGACTGTAAATTGGTGCTGTCAGGACAGGCTTGGAATATCATGACCGAGACTTCTTAGCTCACCTCATGCAGCTGCCCTGCTGTGCTGGTGGTGCTGTGATGAGTGACAGGAGCTGAGCGCACTAACTCGCAGAGAGAGGTGCATTAGACAGTCTTACTGATGCCTGCATATCAGGACAGAGTATGGAATGTGGTTTGGGGAACCAGGGGGGACTTCCTGGAGGAGGCAGCACTTGAGATAGGTAGGATGTCCATAGACAGGTATAGACAGGAATATAGCACAAACAGTTGCAGAAAAGTGAGGACACATTCAGGGTGCCATGTGGGCTAAACATGGAGCCCACAATTGGATCAGGCCCACCTGAGTGCTGGAGGTTAGGCTGTGGCCCTAACCCTGCAGGCAGTGGGGCACCATTAGAGAGGGATGTCAGAGCTAGCCTGCAGGCAGATCAGCTTGTGCACGAAGTCTGTGGGAAGTTGGGGAGGGCTATACTGCCTTCCACATGTTGGGCATGTTCCCTGACAGGAAGCTGCTGTTTGCTGAGAGGATGGGGAGCTGGGGGTGGTGGTAGTTAAGGCTGGGCCCAAGTAAGGTCTTTGCCCTGAGATTTTGCCACCCCCCCACCCTGTTTTCTGTGCACAGGCAGTCAGAACCCCATTTTTCTTTTTATATAAGGAGGACAAGTGTAGGGTAAATGGAAGTGATTAGGTTTTTTCCCGGCCCTCCTGCCATTAGCATCAATGATCAACACCTGTGGTCTTACACGCGTGCCTGATGGCGGCACCTGGAGTGTGGTGTGGGCGGCCGTGAGTGGGGCACCTGAGCGGAGAGGCTGAGCAGATAAGGGCGGCTGCAGAGGACTGTGTGGCAGAGGACTGTGTGGCAGAGTGCAGTGGAGAGTATCAGAGAACGGTTATGAGAGGAAAGGGATCCGCAGGAGGCCCAAATTGCTGTCTCCCTGCCGGCTTGTCTCCCCTAACCCGTGAGGATGATGCCAAGGGCGCCAAGATTCTCTTTTAAGCTGCCTGAACTGACGATGAACCTACCCGGCCTCGGATGGCTGCAGAACAGCAACCCATTTTGGAACGCCTCAGTTAGGTCCTAGAATGTGGGACTTTGCTTACTTTCTGTGCCACCTCACACACCTGCTCTGAGCTTTGGTGGCTCTGTACTCTGAAAATGGTACCTGCCCCACTTTTCACCATCTTACTATGGGCTAATCCCCCTGTATGCAATACTGATCATTCCCCTTCCAGAAGTTCAGTTTAAGGGGAATGAACTGGGAAGTTGTATGTGCTGAGTCCTTGTGGGGTCAGCATTCATGGGCCAGGTACAGGAGTTGCCTGCCTGCATGCAGGTGAGGCAGCCACACTGGGATGGTGACTGACTCCTTCAAAGGAGCAGCCTTTGCTAGAATCACTTCCGCAGCCATTGGTGCTCGTGGAGAATTGTGGGTGCTCCTCTGAAAGGATTAGTTTTCTTCTGTGGTTGCACAGCCACCTGCATATCCCCTCCAGGTGAGTGCTATCCTGGGTTTATGAGTGAGCTCTGAACGTGGGCATCCAGGGCTGGACTGGATGTTGCCAGATAGC
Source organism: Scalopus aquaticus (assembly GCA_004024925.1). Classification (NCBI taxonomy): domain Eukaryota; kingdom Metazoa; phylum Chordata; class Mammalia; order Eulipotyphla; family Talpidae; genus Scalopus; species Scalopus aquaticus. Next base: position 52,998 of record PVIJ01004753.1, on the reverse strand, counting down.
TGGAACTTGTGAGGGGCGCTGGTGACCCGCTGGCCTTTTCCCAGCCCTCTGGACATCCTGGTCATGGGAGGAGACAACAGCTGAGCTCAACTTCCATCTGCTTTAATATTAATCTGGCAGGGGGGAGGCATGGCAACGTGGTGTACCTACAGCTTTGACATTTGAGCTGGGCTGCTGGCACCTATTCTCTGCTATAGAAGTCTAGAAACAACATACTTTATGCGATGGAATAAACTGCTCCTACAAGCAGCAAGTGGCATGAGTTTGGTGTCCTTGGGGGCAGTAGATGGTGGGGGCCGGCACCGAAACAGCTCTTGCCTGTCTTTGTTCTTGTAGCTTTACTGTTACCAACATGTAAACATGTTGATTCATTGATTGATTGATCAGGTGATGGTTCAATTCATTCTTTCTACTAAACCAGGCTTCTGGAGTTCTTGCTATTTGAAACACATTGTCACAGACTGACTGGTTTGCAGAGTTGCTATAAAACCCTGGGCAAGCCACTTACTTTCTCTCAGCCTCAAGCCTGTCTTTTATCAAACGGGATTGCTAATGCTATCTCACAAGTCCCTGTGAGGATTAGATGGGGCGATGTGCACAGCACAGCCTGGCACAATGGAGACACAAAGGTGACCTCTTCCCCCTTGGGCACATTCTCAAATTGGCCCCCAGGAATCTGAGAGCACAGAGGTGGGAGGGTCCTCTTTGCCCCAGGCCTCCCATTCAGTACTGTTCTGTAAGTGGCTCTTCCTCTTGAAGAGTGACCTTGCGAGGGCGTGTCCCCCGCAAAGCACCTGTGTGAGCAACAGAGGAAAATGGGGTGCCCGTCTCTTCATGGTGAGGTCTTCTCAGGCAGACCTTGGAACTGCAGGGCTCTCCCACTGGTGCTGATTTCCCCAATGGGGTGGTCCAGCCTGGGTTGGCCTTAGAGATGACTGTTCCCATCTTTGCAGGGCCCTCAGGTTGCCCTCCTGGTGGCTGTGTGTAGTTTCTGCCACTTGGTCTCAGCTCTTCCTCCCTGAAGCCATAAATAGTCTACTCTCTCCTCCACATGACAGCTCTTCAGATACTGTTTTAAAAGTCAAATCTGTGATGCCATGGATTGTAAGATGTGCTGTTAGCATATATGCCTTTCAGTTAAACTGATGAAAGAACTGTTTTTGAATGTAAACTTAAGCTTTGATTCTTGACCACTCTTTCATGTACATGAAAAGGAATATAGATAGGTTAAGGCAATTCTAAAACTTCTTCACTTTCAGAATCTACTTTTCTGAATCACTTTTTCATTCAGTCATCACTGTGTGGCTTTGGGTTTGTTTGGGTTTTATTTGGACACATTATTATACGTGGATAAAATGGTAATATATTTCTTAATCTCTACTGTCTTTGGATTTTTTTCCTAGCTGATAATGTTTTCAGGAAATGAGTGGAAGGTTTTTTTGTCAACAGCAAGACTCATGTTTCTTCTTCACATGACCCTTAAATGTTTTGGCTCCTGAAATGTTGAGGGTTACAGTTTTCTACATATACCACCAGGATAAGAGTCACATTTTCATAGGACAGTGACAGCTATGCCACAGCTGCAGCCTGGCCAAGAGGTTGTTAGATATTCAGGGACTATAAGATACATTTCTGATGTCAGACATTTTCTACTGAAAATATTGTACACCTTCTAATTAGTGAAATATGACATGTAAAGACAGCCCTCTTTTTTTCTCCTGAATCTCTTTCCAGATTAACAGCCCATGCTGTAGAGTCAGATCTTTTTACTTTCCCTGTGGTTCTCCTCTGAACAAATTCCTGTTTATCCATAGTTTTTAATACAGCAAGGGCAGTGCAAAGGCCATATATGGTTTTCATCCCATGGTGTGACCACAGCAGAGGAAGGAGCTATCCCCTCCCTAATTCTGACCATTCTGCTCCTCTTCATGCAGCCTGAGATTGCATCAGCTTTTCTGGCAGTGACACCACAGTATTGACTCACTGACATTACTGCTGAGCAGATCTTTTTAACATGTGGTGTTGTTAAACATCTTCTCCTGTCCTAAACATGTGTGAATTTAAATCCAGAATCTTCAATTTTGTCCCCATCTGATTCAGAATAACCACTGATGTTAAAGTTCAACTTGTGAGATTCCGTGCAACTGTGGTCTGTTGGGCTTGTTCCAGACCCTATGCAGGAATGCCTTTCATAGCATCACCAAGTGACTGATAAAAGGCCTGTCTGGAGAGAGCTCTTTACACCCTGATGGGCCCTCCCTTCCAGTGACGTCAGATCTTTACTTTAGGGAACCATTCTCCAAGCTGCCCCTTGCCTAAGTTTCTCTCCTCTGCTTCTTTGACCAGACACCTTCTTGAATCTGGATGTGCCAAATTGACTGCAGTTCTTGTCCATCAAGTACCCTATTACGTGTTCTCAGTTCCTAGTGGGCCCCAAGATTGCTTTCAGGTGTCCCCGGGCTGCCCCACAGAGATGCGGTGGGTTGCGCAGCAGTCTCATCTGCCAGAGTTCCCAATGTCCTGAGGCATAACACTTTGCATCAGGGGACTTGAAGTCACAGAAAGTAGCTAAATATTCTTTCTTTTCTTTGCGGGGGGGGTAGTGGGGGTGGTGGGGTGGGGAGAATCAAGCTCCATCTCGACTCCCTTTCTCATCTCTTCAGACTTGATAGTTCTTTTCATTGGGCCCGCAATGTTTTGAGTAGGAGCTGAGGTCCAATTTCCTGGGGCTCCTTTATAGACTGAGCAGGCTCCACTCTCCCTGGGGTCACCTCTTCCAGTTGACACTCTGGGACAGGCTCTGAAGCCCTGTCTCAGGGGTTTCTTTGTTGTGCAGCCCTCCTTTTGGTGATGAGAAATGGACTTTCTCACAACTGACCTTGTCAGGAGTTTCCTGTGCAACCCCACAGCTTCTATTTTGTAACACCCACAGTGATGGTGAGCCAAGCTCTGGTGCAGGGACTTTTTGAATATTAACTACCTAATTCTTTTTTTAAAGATTTAATTAATTAATTTATGCATACAAGATACAAGAACTGGGGTGTAGGCCAGAGATGCAGGGGTGAGAGGATTCACTAGAGACAGAGAAGGGAGCAGAACAGGCAGATTTATTGAAATACACTGCTGAGGGGAGCAGCGGGTAAGATAGGAGAGGTCTTCGGAGTCATGTGGGTTAGCTCCCTGGTGGGGATCGAACTTATGTCACAGTGGCTGGAGATAACTTGATGGTGCTGAGACTTTAACCCCTGCGCCACCAGGGAGGACCCTTTAACCACTTAATTCTTACACCAAATCCAAGAGGTAGATTTTGTTAGGTTCTACTTACCAATGAGGAAATGGAGGCGCTGGGGGCCTAATGGACTTGTTCAAGATTTCACAGCTAAGGGTAGGGAGGTGGGACTCAGAATCTAGTCAGTTTGCCCCCAGAACCCAGCTCTCAAGGCGGTGAGCTGCCAGCTTACCAAAAGGCCCCTCCCGCTCTCCCCTCAACCCCTCCTTCCTCCAGTTCCTCCTCCTTGTGCCCACTCCCTCCTCAACTGCAGAGCTAGATTGCATCGCAGAGTCTGAATCATTTACTTCCTCAGTTTCAGGTCTAGAGCCCTGCTACTCTCCTAACCATTTGCAGTCTGATTGCATAGTGTCAGGCACCAACTTCCCCTTCTTGGTCTTTTGTACATTTAAGAGGAAACGATTGCTTTTCTGCCACAATTCTGTGCCCTCCTGGTCACTAACCCAGTCAACCATTGTCATGGACACTAGGCTAGTCCTGTTTCTATGTTTCTAGGATGCTTCCTGTGTCTCCTGGAAGATGAAATGATAGCCTTGCGCTCATGGGGCTCCCAGCACTCTTATGGTGGTGTATCCCTGCGTGCTCCTGACCCCCAGAGCCCTTATCTGGCTGCCAGTAGCAGGGTCCATCATACCCAGGAGTGTTCGCAGTGACTTTAGCTTCACACTTCAGTTCTTCTCTCTTCACCCATGTGTTCTTCTAAGTATCTCCTTCTCTTTGCTTCGTGTACTTGCACACAGATGTACATCTCTTTGGTAATATGGAGCTACTCTAGTCTCCCTGCCCTATTCTAAGTCCCTTTCTTTACAAGATAAAAGCCAGACATGGGGAAGGGCCCAGACCAGCCAGCCTGCTGTCAGCTATGCCTGTTTGCATATACACACACAGAAATGTTGTCAGGAGACATGAGCCACTAATAATAGTGTTTACCTGGTTCAGAGGGGCACAGAGTGGGCAGAGGGGGCCAGATGCAGGAGGGACACATTTCCTCTAGAATTCTGTGTTGTGATTTGTAAAGCCAGTGAATAATTTCCAATTCAAGTTTTTGGTTTTTTTTTTTTTTTAAAGCATAGTCAATCTGAAACTCCTGGTTGGGAAATTGTGGAAAGATGATGATTCACCAGGATGAGCCAGAGCTCTGTCTCCACCTACCACCTGGGCCTCAGGTCCTGGTGTGGAGCCACAGCCCGCTTACCTCACAGGGAGCCTGCCCATGCTCAGCGTACAGAGGGTCTGCGGCGAACACCTCCCCGTTTCCCCGTCTCTCATCTCTGCCAAGTTCAGAAGTAACTTGAGCTTTGCTACCTTTTGTTGTAACCTCATTTTACTTTTACTTAACAGTTGGTGCTCAGCAGACACACCTGGGCCTTGACTTGAGTGTTCGTTTTCTGTTTAACGCACTTACGCCAAGGCCCTTCTCTGCTGAACTCTTGTATTTGAGGAAATTTAAACCTTGAATGCCTGGGCTGGCTGGGAAGAACCGTATACTCTCCTTTTTCAGACCGGCCAGAGGTTACACATCATTTCTTTTCCAGGCACACCTGTCTGCTCGGCGCAGGGGAGTGCGATTAGAATGGGTCTAACGCCCTTTAAAAACACAAGCCCACGACTAGGTTTGCAGATAACCAAGGTCAGAGCAGGCCTGAAGAAAAAAATTCAGGGCGTTAGGAGAAGCCAGTACAGGTGCCAATAATTGAGGAAGTGCCCTGATTAGCAAGGTGACTAGTTAATTGAGAAGCTTTTATTGAGCACCTATTGTATGCCTCAGGCCCTGTGTCATGGAGATAACAATATGGTTGAAACTCAGTTTGTCCTCCTGAAGTGTTTACAGGGGAAATTAGACATACTTGTGTAAAAAAAAAATAAAAATGAAGTAATAGGAGATTCCAGTAACAGTTCAGCTCAGTCATAGAAGGTAAGTCACAAGGTAGTTCATGACTAATTTCCCAGTGGCTGGAGAGGGCCTGGAAAGCTTCCTGGAGGAGGAGGTGGAGGTGGCAGCACATTTGACCTGAACCTTGAATGGTAAGTGAAGTGCAGACTGATAAGCGAGATAAGGAAAGAGCATCTTTAGGGGATGCCAAGGCCTGGAATAATGGGAAGTGGCCTTCTTCGAAGGTGGGTAGAGGGAGATGAGGCTGGGGCTGGGATGAGCTTAGGACAGATGCAAAGGGCCTTAGATAAGAAAAAAAGATTTGGTTGTGTAATTTCAGAACAGAGAGGGGAGGATGAGAGCCTAGGATCTCATAGGGCACCTTGTAAATGCTAGGTAGGGTGGGCAAGAATGGTTTGACTTCCAGACTTTTAATCTAGGTATCATTAGCCTGATTTTGGGAAATGTTCTCAGAAGCATAAGAAGGACTGGAAGCATGCTAGCCATTCCAATCCCATTGTTCCATTTGGATGTTTTCTTCTTAGACATTTTAAATGTGTACTCATTCATTTAGCAGGTATTTAGGAGTTCTTACTCTGTGCCAGACACTGTTCTAGGTGCTATGGTTACAGAGGGGTGGGGGCACAAAATAGGGTAAAATCTCTTGTCCCATGAAGCTTATTTTCTCAGGGAGACAAACCAATAACTGGATGGATGACCAAGTGATGAGAGGTGGGTGGAAACACTAGAGCAGGGAAGAAGGTGGGTGTGCTGGGGGTGGGGCCTGGGGGGACTATGGTAACTACTGTGGTAGGGAAAGGCCTTATTTGCTCTGTCATTGAGACTTGTAAGTCAGCTAGTGAGAGGTCTGTGGCCACAAGGAAGGAGGTAAGATTGTGCAGGAATTTGGAGTCCCCAGTTCATCCTCTTCAACCTAGTGGGCTTTTTAGCTCCACGCAAGAGGGAGTCCTTGAGTGTTTTTGAACAGAGCAGTGTCCGTATGGGAAGATGTCCCTGGTGGCTTTGTAGGATGGGATGTAGGGGACTTGGGTAGAGAGGCTGAAGGGAGACTAAGATTCCAGGAGGAAATGACCGGTGTCTAAAAAAGTTTACTAGTTTGACACTTGCTGCTCAGGTATGGTGGGGCAGAAGTAGGGAGCAAGAGCAGGGGGACAGGGTGAGGATGAGAACAGATCTAGGAAATGGGGAATGGCGGCAGAACCCAGTTGGAAAGGGACTGACAAGCAAGATGTGGCAGCTCCCAGAGTTTGGGGCTTGGGGGCTAAGCTGAGCATTCTGCCCTCGCCACCCGCGATTTTAGTGTAGTGCGGCGCTTTAAAGTGCGGGCTCTGGGCTTGAGTCCTATCTGAGTGGCTTTGAGCAAGTTACTCAGCCTGTTTGCCTCAAGCCCAACATCTATAAAATGGAGATAAAAATAGTACTTACCTTATAGGCATGTTTTTGAAAGGATGAAATAGGTTGCTGCCGACTACTTAAACAGTATCTGGCTTACAGGAAGGATCTAACAAACACCAGACCATTAGGCTGTCTCTCTCCATATGCATGGGTATGTGAGTAAAATGAATGTGTCGGACATATCCTTTGTATCATCCTAAAGCTAAATCTAATGAAGAAATAGTGGTCTTTTAAGGATTAAATAGAGTCAGTCTGTGTCATGGATTTAGCTTAGTGGCAGATGAATGTCAGTTAAAAGTACTACTATTACCCCCAAATATTATCACGAAGAAAATGATTTTCCATTGGAAATGCCTTATAAAGTCTACCAATTCAACTCTTTGTTTATTGAGTCTCTGGTAAGCCAGGACTGCACTAGGCATAATATCTCATTTCATCTTTGTAACAACTGCCCAAGGAAAGCATTATTAACCACATTTTACAGATGAGAAGCTGAGGCTCAGAGAGGCTAACATTTGCCCGAGGTCACACAGCCAGGACATGGAAGAGCCAGGAGTTGAGGATACTTTCCCCTCTAATATTGAACTACCTTTTGTAATCAAGAACAATTATTTTGTGAGTGAACTGCCACATAAATGTACCCTGACAAAGAGGATCTTACTTTAGTCTCCTTTGGATTTATTCTTATGTGGACTCTGGGCAAGTAAGAGGTATTACTAACTTTCAGGACAGATCAGGGGCAGTGTCAGGGGAAGGACGCTGGGTCGGGAGTCAAGAACTTTCTGTGGAAAGAAGAGAGGTGCCCCCTGCCCATCCCAGGAAGCCCTGGTCTAGAGGCTCAGGTTTACCATCCTCTCCCTTCTTATCTCCCAAGCTTCCTCATTTCGCCTTTGCCCACTTCCTGAAGAGGATTGGGAGGTGATCATGTGATCCACAGACCTTCTTACAGTTCTGCTTTTATCTTCCTCCCTCCACCAGGTCCTGTTACTTCCCCCCAAAGCCCATGATAATGGGCATAAACTGAGCTCTTGACCAGAGTTGCTTAAATCCTCTCCATTCCCATGTTCCCTTCTCCATGGATTTGAGGCCTGGGCTGGGGCTGTGCCCTTGGCTGGTTTGGAGCTGGAGACTTGGGAAGACCTTTGGAATATGCCAGCCATAGAGAACCCTGGGGGAACCTATAACTGAAGTGGAGGGGGCTGGCATCCCCAGCTTCACTGAGGAGAGGGGCAGCAGGTCAGGATGCAGAGGGCTTACTTGGGTGGGGGAAAGGGGAACAGAGACTGTTGGGGAAGGGCTGTTTCCTTTCTAGGAGGGAAACAGGTATCCTTCCATCTAAGGTGGAACTAAAACGGGACTCAAGGAGGAACTCTGATCCAGAATTATCAAACTCTAGCATTGTCCCGTAAGTGGAGGAATCCTCTATTTAGTTCAGCTCAGCGGGAAGTTATTGAGATAACACCTGCATAGTCCTCCAAGGTGTGAGGAATATGAAATCCAGTGAGACAGGGACCCTGCCATGGGGAGCTCATGTCCCGCAGCCTGGTCTTATACATGCTTCCTTCTTCTTGGGAGCTGTGGATGCCAGGGTATAGGTGGTGATATTTATGTGCACGTGGTAGCATTCAGGGCCCTGCATGGAGGTACTGGGGCTACAGTTTGGACCCGGGGTGGTCAGCACGGCAGCATGGCCTGGGGGCTGCAGAACTCAGCTGTGCTGAGAAGGGCTTATTGGGCCTTCCTTGTCATGGTTCTTGCGTCCCTCCGTGATTGTTGTATGACCGAAGGAGCAGACACAGAAGAGTATCTGGGGTGTGGGTGAGGAAGATCCCAGCTAGCATGGCTCCCAAGACAGTGGTTCAGGCAGCTCACCCCTACTCGGACCCCCTTTCTCTCTTCCTCCAGCCTGGCCAGTCTTTGCTGCCACTCTGTGCCCATCTACCTGGGCCTCCCCGACCTCCAGCTCTTTGCTTTGATTTTTCTAGTCTGCAGCACTCTCCTTCTCCATCCTTGCCTTCCAGGGCCTAGACTCAGCCCTGCCTACATCAGAAAGACTTGCTAAAATCTCTTAGCCAAAACTCCCCCTCTTTTCTCCATCTGCCTCCCTTGGGCAGAGAGCCAGCAGCCCCCAGCCACATTTGCATGTTATGTAATGTGTTTGGAGCACTTACTATGCAGCAGGTGGCAGAGGAGAGACTCGGGCCTAGGAGACGGTCTGGCCTGGGTGTCTGACTCTTACGAGCTTTGTGACTTTGGGTGTGGGCTTGGATGACTCTGAGTCTCGGTTTCTTCATCAGAATTTGAGGATGTAGTGCCCACTTCACAGGGGAGTTGTAAGGAGCTGGTGAAACAGTCTGTGCAAGACACTTAACACACAGTTCCTGGCTCGTAGTAAACGGCTAATATGGAAGTCCTAATTATTCTCTGAGGTACTCTTGCATTTAATCCCCCTTGCAGCTGTGTAAGGTAGAGGCAAATTTGTTTTTCTTCTTATATGAATGTTCCAAGGGAAGCAAAAGCGCCTCAGAACCAAAATGACTTGCCCAAGGTCTCAGCGCATGTGCAGGAGGTTGGCATTAAGCCCCTGCTGACTGCCCTGAGGCAGTGCTCTTCCTTCTGCTGCCTCTGCTTCCTGGGTTCAGGATCCTGTTTGCACTGCCTTTGGCTTTCTTCACAGTTCTCACCAGGGCACTCAGCAGGTGCTTATTGAGTGCTCCTTCCTGTCTGGTTTAAGGGGAACCAGGGTGTGGAGGTAGGAAACGGGTGTTCCATTACCTTTTAGATTTCTGGCCCAGCTGGCCCATCTGGGATCCCTGCCAGCACACTGCCCTCCACTCCAACACCAGGCAGTGCCCAACAGCCTGGCACCTCATGCTCCAGTCGGAGAGGAGTGAACCCAGTCAGACCTTGAAGGGAAATCAGCCAGTTCCTTCTAACTGATTAAGTTGTTTTTTAAATAGCAGCATAAAGCTATGAAAAGAAAAAAGAAAAGTAAGGGAAATACCTGCATGGATAATCCCCATGACTGGGACAGCCATGGCCTGGACCTGGCTGTTAGAAAACAAAGAGGAAAGCTGTGGACTGGTGGGCGTGCCTGGCAGTGTATGCCATTGTGACAGGTGAGGCCTCATGGAACAGCTTCCTGAACTTCCCTACACCCACAGGGCAGGCTGGGTCCCGCCAAGGACTCCTCTTCTTTTTACTGAGGTCTCATTAACTTACAACACAGTATAGGTTCCGAGGTTACATTTTTTCAGTACACATACCATCAACCTGTTGGTCCCTTCCAGCTATTCCCTCCTTTCCCTTTGGTAACCAGCATTCTGTTGTCAGTGTCTGAGGATTTGTTTTGTTTTCTTTATTTTCCATTAGTGAGTGAAATCATGCAGTGTTTGTCTTTTTTCTTCTGTTGTTTCACTTAACATCATCCTCTTAAGGCCTATCTAGGTGCTGCAAAAGGCAAGATTTCATCTTTTTTAAAGGCTGTATAGTATTCCATTGGTTGTGTATATAGCACATCTTTATCTGTTCCATCATTGGCACTTGAGTTTGCATATCTCAGCTATTGTGAATAGCAATGCAGTGAACATAGGGTGGATGTATCTTTTCAAGTTAGTATTTTCATAGTCTCTGGCTAAATACCCAGCAGTGGGATTACTGAATAACTTAGTAGTTCTATTTTTAACTTTTTGGGGACCCTCTATACTGTTTTCCATAGTGACTGTACCAGTTTACATTTCCACCAACCATGGATGAGGGTTCCTTTTCTCCAATATTTATTATTTCTTGACTTTTTGATTATAGCCATTCTAACTGGTGTGAAGTGAAATCTCATTATGGTTGATTTGTACTGCCCTAACAATAAGCAATGCAGAGCATCATTTTTATGTATGTCGGCCATCTCTATGTCATCTTTGGTGAAATGTCTTTGATCCTCTGCCCATTTTTTAAATTGGGTTTTATGGGGTTTGTTGTTGTTGTTGAGTAGTCTGAGGTGCTTAAATACTTTGCATATTAACCCCTTGTCTGGTACAGTCTTCTCCCATTCATAGGCTGTCTTTTCATTTTAACTATGGCTTTCTTCCCTGTGCAGACAGAACCTTCTTAGTGTGATATAGTCCCATTTGTTTATATTATCTTTTGCTTCTGTTGCTGTTGGAGGCAAATCCACAAAGACTTCACTAAGACCAATGTCAAAGAACTTCTTACTTGTGTTTTCTTTATGTATTTTTATGGTTTTAAGTCTTTCATCCATTTTGGTTTTAGTGTACAATATACAATAGTGGTCTCGTTTCATCTTACTACATGTGACTGAAGGACTGCTCTTGACACTGTGGTTAGGCAGGGTGATTTTCACATCACTTCAGATCGTGGTTTCACCAGGCAAACCGTGTTTGATTGGCCAGCAAATTTGGAGGCTGCCTCTTCCTGCTCCAGATGAGGCTCCTTTTGTACCAGCTGATGCTTGTTTCTGCATCAACCTCACCCACTGACTATTTAGTTCATGCCTGTGCCGACCTTGTGTTGGGTCCAAGATGCCTGTGTATTTGTGTGTGTTCAAGCAATGTCTGAAACTTTGGGAGACAGGGAGGTGATCAGTGTGTTTGAATTCTTTGTTTTTTTGCTACTAGGTCAGGGATTTGTTTCCTTATCTATTAAAACCCTTGAAAATACATCTGAAGGTGGAGCTTCTTTTCCTGGAGGGAATTAAGAAGTTGCTATTAGAAGGCCTAGAGGTATAGGCATAGAAGTCTTTGGATGCTGGCCCAGAAGGCTGTAAGAAAATGAGACATTGTTTACGCACAGTACTCTGTTGGGCACTGTTGTTGTTCCTGTTAAGTCAGAACTTCTTGGGAAAGGTGCTTGAAGGGAAACAAAAAAAGAGCAACCAAAGAAGTCTCCATGGGATTCTGGCAGACCTGTCCTGGTTAAATCCCACAGATAAAAGCCATCTCACCAACATCACATTGGAGATTACTAATGTCCAGAGTAAGAAACTTACCCAAGGATTCATTGCGGGTTTCCAAGATGCTGCCTGGGCCTTCCTGTCTGTGACTTCAGGCCGCTTGTCCTCTGGGAAACTGTCTCTGGATAGGGGTACAGATGACGGGGCAGTGCCTGTCACCAACTCCCTTGGGCAGACTGAACACAGGTGTGAATGGCCACAGGTGTGCCCATGTGAGGAGGAAACTGGGGAATCACAGAGTGTGGGGGAGGTACCTCAGTGGATAGGCCAGGTGTCAAGCACTAGTGGTGTGACCTTGGTGAATTAGTTATGATGTCTCTGAGCCTCAGTTTTTGTCAGATGGAAAATGGGTTGGTTGAGCATTCAGCTCCTGGGTTTGTGCTGAAGGCTAGATGTGATCATACTTGTGAAAGTCTGATCCAGAGCTCAGGGCACACTGAAGGGCTCAGATGAGGTCATTTCTCTTCCATTATCCACCCTCTTTCCTTCTCTAAGAAGGTTGTTTTAAGTAACTGTCTAGATTTTTCCTGCACCACTGTGAAGTCAGTCAAATTCAGTCCCAGTCTCCTTTTTATTCTTCCCCTTCCCTAATTCTCACATCAAGGAGGACCCAGGTCCAAGGCTGGGCTCCCAGCCAGGGATGGTAGGACTGGGCTGTTCGCTCTCTCATTCCGGCCTCTTCCTGTCCCAGGAAGAGCCTAGGGCCAGGGGCTTACCACGGCCCCCTCTCACCTCAGTAGAGACACCTTGCGCACACATTTGCTTTCCCTGACTGCCCAGGTCTCACCAAGAGTGCGCAGCCAGCTTTCTTCCTGGGCGGGATTTAGTGATGATAAAGCAGCTGATTGTTGAATGCTGTTGCTGGTCAGGACTCTTGGTTTCAAGTGGCAGGAACCCAACTGGAATGAGCTTACGCAAAATGGGATGCCTTGGGAGGTTCTAGGGAGGACTGAAAGACTCAAAGGTAGTGCTGCAGAACCCAGCTCCAGGAAAAGAGCAGGTGACCTTTAACAGCATCTCCTGCTCAGTGGCTGATGACTTCTGGCAGCTCCAGGTGATTCCTCAGAGGTCTCCACCCAAGGACTAGGCCTTTCCTGGGATTTTTCAGATGAAACCCTCATTAGAGCATCTGCATATCCTTTATACCTAGGAATGTGGCCATAGAGGAAAGAGGCTCTGATAAAGCGATCTTGAGCCCATGCCTGTCCTTTGCATTAGGTTGTGGGAGACAGGGTAGAATCTGTTACAGGGATGAAGAGAAAAATATACTAGTAATAATAATAATTAAGAATAATTTTCACTCATTTTTATTGAGTGCTTATTTTGTCCCAGGCATTCTAACCTGTCCTTTACCTGTATAACTCTTTAATCTTCAGTCATTCCCATTAAAGAGGCATGCACGAGAGGTTGAGCTATCTGTCCAAGGTTACACAGCTAGCTAGGAGGAGAGCTGGCATGGAAGCCAAGCAGGGGTACAGATGTGTTGTTAGTCACCTGCAGAGGATAGCAGCAGATGTTGCCTCCAGGCGCTTAGTCTGCACGCCACACTGGGCTCCGCACCCTTTAAAGCACTATTTCATTTCATCTGCAGGACAGCCGTGTGGGGGAGTTCCTCACATTATCCCCATATTTAGAGTAAAAACTGGGGATCTGGAGATTCTGAGACTTGTCTGGGACTGCCAGACTAATTTAAAGTGACAGCTGAGATAGGAACCCAGATTTGCCTGACCCCAGGACGTGGCATCCTGACCATTCTGCTGGTGGTTTTGGGACTCAGACACTTACTCTATCAGTCGCTCCCTGGGTGATGGGCAAGAAGAGAGATTTGCTTCTGCTTTGAGTCTTCATCCTCTGTCTAGGGGGTGCCGGGGTCAGGGACAGGGAGGCGGGAAGGTGGGGCTGGGTGTGGATACCTCTGCTTGGCATATGCAGCTTGGGCTGGCTTTGTGTTTCTGTGCTGGTCTTGGGGTATCTCAGTAACTCATACCACAGGGTTCTTGAACAGCCTCCAGTGTGTCTACACTCTTCATTCCTCCTTTCAGCAATGCTGATGGAGTGCCTAGTGGGTGACAGGTCTGGTTCCAAGTGCTAAGGGTCCCTCAGTGAAGACCCTGCCTCTATGGAGCTGGCCTTGAGGGTGGCAGAGGGGGAGGTCCCCTTCTCATGTCCTTCGGGATCCATTAGATCACTAATGCTCACTAGAAACCATTTCTGAACTTCCCGAGTCAGGCGTATGGAGGCCAGTAGACGTCATGCTTCTTTGTGTGGGACTGGCAAGATGGTTCGTCCCAGGAGAGACATTGTGTCTTTATTCTGATTGGTTAAAAAAGGGAAACATTATGTTGGGGAGCCGGCATGGTCATGGACTCAGGCAACTTGACCATGAGTCCCAGCCTGCTGTGGTCAATGCTGACCAAGTCTCCAGGCGAGGCACCTGCTGTGCCATGCCTCGGTTTCCCCTTCTGTGACAGACTGCACTATTCACCTCATGGGGTTGCTAGGAGGATTTCTGACACTGCATACTAACCACCCACCGCAGTGCTGGTAAGGGGGTTAATCATCTTTCGTCCCTAACTGCGGGCTAATTTTGGAGGTGTGTTTAAAAGTCAGGGCCTACGTAAGGGGGCAAGTGGAGGGCCTTTGGTGAAGAAATCACCAATTAGGTCAAGATCCTCATTTTACAGATAAGGAACTTGAGGTCTTTCAAGGGCCTGAAGACTGTCTAGTTTGGTGGAATTGAAGGGAGCTTGAAGTGTGTTTGTTGGGCTGACCGAGGGTACAAGTTGCCCTCAGAGTGGTGGAGCACAGTGTGCACAGGCTTGTGTGGGAATCAGACCAATTGTTCGCCTTCGTAGTCTGGCCCAGAAACACCCACCTCCATCCCACCATGAAGACCGTCCAAGCAGAACCTGAGAATCTGCTGCCCCTGTTTCCCTGCTGCTAGGCTCAGCAGTGTCTCGGGGTAGGTAGGGGCTTCTGACCTGAGATCCAGAGAACTTGGGGAGGCCTCAGAACCTGCACCAAGATGTCTAGCTTCCCTAGGCACTACACCCAGAAGCTTCTCTTGAGAAGCAGGGGGCAGAAAACTGGCAGCTTCAGCTTCTCCGACTTCTGGCTGAAGGTAGCAACACAGAGCCTGCAACTCAGGCCAATAAAATGTGACCTAGGCGGGCCAGCCTGTTTGTCAGCTGCCACGGGCCAGAGGGGTGTGGCTTGATAATGATGATGACGAGGATGATGGCAGCTTCTGCCCAGGTGGCTGCCCTCAGAGCTTGCCAGGCCACTTGCAGGGTGTGTGGGCCCATCACTGCTGTGCTGGGGTAACTCTCACCCAGCGTGGTAGGACGCAAATCCTGCCCGGCTGGGGCCTGGGCAAGGGTCTTCTGCTTTCCTCCTGTGTTCCTGTCTGTGAGGAGCCACTGAGATACAGCATGTCTGACCTCTAACAGGGCTTGTTTCAGGCCTGGCCTGGCTCAGGAAACAATAGCTTCTCTCCCGTGAATTGTCTGAGAATTCTGAACAGTGAGCCCCAACCCCCAGCTCTGAAGGCAGGTCTTTGTGCTAGAGAACATGTGAGCACGTTCATGTGGGCAGGTAGGCCTGCGCTGTTGAGCAATGTGTGTGTACATTCAAGGCTTATGGCATGGCCTCTTGTGGATCTCAAATTTCACATCCATGTTAGTTTTTGTCCTCTCGAGTTTACCTCTTGAACATTTGAAAATTTCTTGTAAATGTAAAGTAAATCCTTACACCTCTTTTGTGACTCTAGTCCCATTTTCCAAACAGGTGTAGGGGCATTTTCTGCCCAAGGTGTTGCATGGAACCAGATCATTTGGGTGGTTATTAGAAGCCAAAACAGTAATTTGTTTAGGAAGCTCAGACATGACCAGATGGTCCATTTCCATAATTTCTTAGTTAAGTTAGCATTTTGGACTGTCTCACTCTGGGAAATGCGACACATTTTCCGTTGGTTACTTATCAAATTTTATACCAACTTGATTTTCTTTCATGTCTTAAGCTTAAAAATGTTGGCATTTTCTGTTTTTACTAAAGCAACTAATAAAACATTCTTCTCCAGATCCATTTTACTTTCTCAGCAACCTTTGTATAGAGACGTGATCAGCCCTCGGGGTGTCCAGGCTGTGGCAGCAAACAGAATGCGTGTAACCATCTCACCGTTTCTTTCTTCACATACGAAACTTGGGGCACACGGGGAATATACTCTGTTCTTTTTCCCTTGTTGGGCAAAGTGCATGAGCACTACAGTGCCATGTGCACGAGCCTGGGGGACTTGTGGGCTGGGGGGAGATGTGAGGCTGGAATGTAAGAAAAGGTAACTGACATTAATTTCTGGGCTCTTGTTTTTAAAGGAACATGGCAGCCTGCATGTGGCTCATCCTGGAAGGAGGTGACTCTGGTCATTGTGATGCCTAAGAATCAAGTGAGTAAATCACAGTGGTGGATCACATTTCTACCATCGAGTTCCTTGGGGTGGGGGGGTGGGAATGGGGTTGCTGGATTCAGGCTTTGTCGAGTGTAGGCATGCTGGCATCTTCAAGCCCAGGAGACTAGGACCTCATTTTAAGAAGCAATGGCAGGTGGTCTTCATGGCCTTCCTTCAGCCCTCTGTCTTTGCCTACACGCCCCAAGGTAGCACAGCCCTCTTAGCATGGGAGGGAAACAGGGGTTGAGACTGAAAGGTGGTTGGGGACGTGAAAGGCCTGTGTAGCTTTGGGGTGTTTGGGTGGGCAGGTGGGATCTCTGCTCCCTCTTCCCCTAAACCAGGCCCGCAGCTCAGCTGTCCTGACTCTGGCCCTAGTTCTGTTGATGTTTCCATCTCCTGTCACCCAGATCCATGCCAAGGCAAGGATCTGGTTGGGCAGCTTCTGCAGGGAATGATTCGCAGTGCTGTAGACCATTCGTCCATGATTTGACATTGTGGCTGCAACATCTTCATCTGCTTGTGTTCCGTCCTGGGGAGGGCAACCCTGTTTGCATCTTTCTGTTGATTCAGCAGGGCCACAGAGGCCGAGGGTCTGGAGGCTTGGTGTAGGCAGAAGGCAAGGATGGCTTGGTCTTGTGTAGCTGCTCTCTTGAACTGTCCTAAGAACCACTGCTCTCCTCGGCCCCCACCTGTCCCCAGAGACCTTTCTCAAGCCCATCACTGTTGTCTCAGAAGGCCCACAAGCCCCACTTGCCAGTCCCCTGCCTGCTTTTCTCTACCCTGGCTCTAGTCTCACAATCCTGAGCTCCACATCCAGATATGCAGATCCCCCTGAGAAGCTTCCCAAAGTTGGTGCCTCCTTATCCTCTGCACACCCACAGCGCTCTGTTCACACCTCAGGTACATCACTAGCTGTGGTCAAATCTGCTCCTTTGCCCACCTTACCCACCAGCGGTGGGAACTTCTCGGGCAGGAGTTCTGCCCCACCTTCCTGTCGGAGTCCGCAGCACCATCCAGCTGCTCAGTTCCAGGTACATGGTAGGGTCAGCAGCTGTTTGTTGACTCAGAAGTTCAAACCCCGAAGTTTCTTTAGGAGTATATGGCTCATGAACCTCTATCACAGTGTCTCATGGCGTGGGGGAGGGGTGAGGGTGGCATGGGGGGGGGGCTCCCTGGGAGGGGAGGGTATTCTCATTGATTTTATAGCTATTGGCCAACTTGCCCCAGGCTGGAGGCTAGTCAGGTCCAGGACCAATGTCTCCCAGGGCCCAGTCTGGTCTGCTTTCTGTAGTGCCAGATTTTATAATTAGAGACAACTGGAGAGATTATTTAGTGAGCAAAGCCCTCATTACTAGATAGGGAAACTGAGACCTGAACTGAAGACACTTTCTCAAGGTTGCCAAGTGGAGAACTGCAACACAGCCCTGGGTTTCCAGTCGGGCATTGTTTCCGGCCTTCCTCTGCCTCCCTTCTGCGTACAGCCGTCAGAGAACATTTGGGACATCAATCTGCATTTACAGGAGCGTGAAGAATTTACAAAATGTCCAAGTTAGAGGGAAGATAAAGATGAGGAAACCTGGCCCTGCTCCAGGAGCTTGCCTGAAGGTGTGAGCTGCAGTGGGGTGGGCGGTGGGGGCAGAGGGAAGCAGGAAGAGAGTGGACGGGGAGGGAGAGCATCAGGCCCTAACCTATAGGCTGGAGCTGGGTGGACGCCCAGGCGGAGGAACAGCAAGCTGGTAGGTGTGGGGTTTAGAGCTTGAGCTGGTGGCTCCCAGGACCCACTGGGGTGAGGAGTCCATGTTGAGATTCCTGAACAGGATGAAGGGGTTGACTCCACCAAGGGGAAAGCTACTCCATTTGTTCTGATTGTGGGTAAAGGGGTACTGATTAGTCTGCTGTGGCCTGAGAGTCCCCCTCCCTTCCTGGAGGGCATCTACAGAGGAGGCTTGGGCATTGAACAGCAGATCTTTGTCTGAAACGTGTGTGGGGCTGGGAGTGTGCATTTATGGCTGGTTCTTTCCTCCTGTACTCAAATGAATATTTGTTTTCTTTCTGATTGACATTTTAGTTTTTTCCCCTCCTGGGTCTTCAGTCAGTTGAAGTTTGAGATGGGGCCAAGTGTGCTGGCCCCTCTTGCCATTTTTATTCTGTCTCTTCTTGCAACTTCTTGGGCACACAGTCTGGGAGACTGGGACAACTGCAGGCTCCACTCCACTGGCAGGTTGAAACCTCCAATTTACCCAAATTACAGAGAATGTGATGTTTGCCAAATAGATACCTTGGATTATGATCGAAAACATGATCAGGGTATAAACTACTCTAGGGAAGGGAAAGTGTTACATCTTTACTGTTTACACCTTAGATTTACAATGCACCTAAGGTTTTGTAAAGGTCACATCATCTTCCTAAGGCATGTAGATTTCCTTCCGTTTTGCAGGTGAGAAGTTTGACCTGCACAGGCAAACATAGCTGCTCAAGGGCAGAACTGGGACACATCCAGCCCTCCTGTTTATAAATTCCGTGATCTTTCTACCTTGCTAAACTCCAACCATATGTAAATCCCTGGAGGACCTGGGACTTACAGGAGCTCAATAAATATTTGTTGAGTGAGTGAACTTTGGCTATTTCTTTCTGTTTTCTTCTTTTAATTAATTTATTTTTTCGGACCACTCTTAACCATAGATGGTTTGCTGTTTGGCAGCAAAAGGAACAGTACTCTGTGAAGAATTTGAACTTCTTGCCATGATAAGGAGCTAGTGCATTCTCTTCTCACCCTGCCTCACCTCCAGGAACTGGGTCATGCACACTGAATAATTGATTCCTTGAATCTTTTACTTGGAGCTTCCTTTCCCTGATGCTGAGATGCTCTGTAAAACACTGATCTCTAAAGGTCCCTGTCAGAAACCTTCAGAAACCTAATTACCTGCACTGAGGACTCTTGGTGGAACCAGGTCAGACTTCCAGTGATGTGTTGGGTCTCCTCCTGCACTCTTCCCCATCACTTTCTCTGGTCCAAGGAAAGGATGGTCGTGGGTTTACCTTAGATGTTTAGGGTTCTGTGGGGACAGGCAGGTTCACCTCTCCTTTCTCACTGACCTCTGAGCTCCCCATGATTTTGTAGCAAGTACTGGGGAAAGAGTAAGGTTGGGAAGGGATGCATGTGGTATGGGATCAGGGAGGCAGTTATCAAAATATCTACTGGGCCTGCTTGTTCCCTAAGTGACACTTGGGTCATGTTGCTTAGAGTCTGCAGGGGATCCAGATGACTTCATTAGAGCAACCTAATTAGACTTGTGGTCAACAGAGTAGAGTGGAAAAAAGAGTGGGCCAAGACCAAAGACCCACGTTCTAGGCCAATTGGTCACTTCTTATCTGTACAGCCTTGTGCCAGTCCCAGAGCTCCACCTGCCCTCAGATTTCTTATTAAGGAAATAAGGGAGACAGAGGGCTGGGTAGCATCTTAAAGGAGCCTCCTAGACTTCTGTGACTCTCAGTGACGGTTCTGTGCCCAGATTAGCATCATCTTCTCCAAGTGACTGCCTCCTCACATGGCTGGAGCTTGCTGGTGTAGACAGTTTTCTCCTGACCTTTGTTACTTTTCCACTTCTCCCCTACCCCACCCTGAGGCATGCCAGCACGCAGATAAGAAGTGCTTGTTGCTGCCCTAGTCTCCAGCCATGCAGCATGGGAAAAATTCTGATGTTCTAAAAGAACACTGGGGACCTAGTTGTGCATATCGATACAGGACGTGAGTGGGGGGCATCCTTGAATGGAAAGAAGCCAACCCAGATGATTAGGGTTTGTTATAATAGCCAAGCTCCTGAGGACTCTGTTGAGTTGTTTGACTAGAGGGCAGTAGAATGTTCTTGAGAATGGGACCTCAAAATTATCCTCTTCTTCCCTGGCCAGGTTTCGTGGGCAGGAATGACCAGACAGTATGGGCAATAAAGGTCACAGTGTTGGTAGAAGGCTGCCCAGTAGGAGCTAAGAGACACTCAGATAAACAGCTAAGAAGGGGGAAGGGACCGTAGAGTGTTAAAGCTGGAAGAACTCACAGGTCATCTAATCCAGTTCTCCCGCTCATTGGGTAATGATACTGAGGCCCAGAGACATGACTTAGCCAGACCAATAAAAGCAAACTGGTGCAAGAAATGAGAGGGAAGCCAGGTCTCCTGACCCCCAGTCATCATAACGGTCTATGAAGTGGCTCTTTCCCCACCGCCATGCTGCTGCCTCATATGGATCCAGCCACTACCACACTTGCTCCTTCTCTCTTTGACCCTGAGCTTGATTGTTTCAGGTGTTATAGAACTCCACTTTCCTGACCTTATTGTTTATTGAAACCTAATAAAACATGGGTGCAACCTCATGAAGAGGTCGAGGCTACTGCCTTGGGTGCAGGCTCTTTGACTTGCACTTAGTAACTTAATGCTGTTAAGTCAGCATTATTCTGTTTCATTGTGTGTCTTGGGGTGAAAGATAATTTAAGACATTTCTTGTCTTAAATTAAAGACAAGAAATAAGACTATGATTGCCCAGGCTCAGTAGTTGTAGCATCTTGTGGATTTGTCATTCAGATAAAAATCATCTTTGTGGCTAAGCAGGTCTGAGAATCCCAAGCTGAGAGCATGAGTGGAGTGCTGTTCATACTGCCCCTAAATCTGAGAGAGGTCACTTTGGGTTGGAGGCTGCCCACCCATCTCTGGGTTGGTGGCATATCAACCAGAAGGGAAGTCATTCATTTGTTTCTTTAGGGACTCCATCTGACTCAGCATTTCCTCCTAAGCTCAAAGAAATGTACCTTGAACTTTTAATTGGGCTGGCACTGAGAATGTGTGTGTGTGTGTATGTGTGTGTGTGTGTATGGCTGGGGATATAGGAGCAAACATTCAGTTGAGAGATATGCTGGGGAAGGAAGGAGGGGCTTGGAACCAGACTGCTGATGACATTGTAAAACACTTGTTAATTACATGAGAGTCATTGAAAGAAACACCAGCAGGACCAGCAAAGAGTCTGCAGGTGAGAATTTCCCAGGATCTGTGGTAGCTTTCCCCATAGGAACGGGCGTGAGGTTTGTTTCCAGATAGCGTGTGTCCATCTTCCATGTTCTGTGTCTCACGCACCAGTGGAGGTGTTTATCGATGGGGCTAAGGCTTCGGGGTGGGACTAGCCTTGCTGACAGCTCATGTTTAGAATGTCTCAGATTCTTCTTGCCAAATAAGCTGATAGCAAATGCCCTTGTGAGTTCACGGGCAGACTGTCTCTCCAGGGACTGTTTTGCATTCCAGACAGGGCCACAATAATTCTGTAGGAGCTGGGGGTGTGGGGTGAGAAGGCTGCTTAAAAATAAAGACCAACAAAAATAAGTCACTGTTTTTGAGGATAATATTTATAAGGCCAGAGTATCCAGGAAGTAGATTATTTGCCATGAGGGTGAGCCAGAATCTTTCAACATATCAGCTCTTACTAATGGGAAGAGTACGGATGAATGAGAGCCCACCAGGAACTCTTATCTCTCCGTTTTTTTTTTTTTTTTTTTTTTTTTTTTTTTTTTTTTTTTTTTTTTTTTTTTTTTTTTTTTTTTTTTTTTTTTTTTTTTTTTTATATATATATTTTTATTGTTATTTATGTCTTTTACATTTTGTATTCCCCTCCGTTTTTAATGAACTCTCTGCTGCGGTCTGCCCCAGGAAGTCAGTTTTGGAAATTGAGCTTTGGGCTGCTCTTGTCCTCCAAGGAGAGGAGGGGATGTGGAGCCTGTGGCTCTTGGTCTCCTATCACAGTCCATCTTTGGTAGCCCCTGGGTTTTGCTCATTTATGAGGACAGAGAAACTTCTTTCTGGGACAATTGCTTCTTAATTTAGTATGTTTTCAGAACATAAGTCCAAACCAAGAAAAGAGGTCAGCATCTTCATTCAGCCAATATGAATTTATTATGTTGGAGTGTGGGGAGACCATCTCTCTCACCTCTAGAGGAAATCCATCAGCCCCATCATGGCTTCTCCAGTCCTCTCCCTGGGCCTGCTGTCAAGAGGGGCACTGACTCACTGATGGAGAATGGTCATGGTGACTGCTGGTCCTGAAGTGCTTGTCCAGCATCTCTGAGCTCGAGGGAGCACAGCCTTTTAGTGTCGTCATTTTACCCTCAACACCACCCTGTCTGTGGCTGTTACTATAGGCACATGTTACAGGACTTCGAACCTCAGTACTTGGACCCTAGACCTGGAAGGTGAAGTCCAACCTTCAAGCCAATAATCTCCTGCAAAGTCTATTCAGCAGTTAAGTATATTAAGGACTGGCTCTCCCCTGTCTTATCAGAGAGACCTTTCTGTATTTACTGTCTGGGATCTTAATTGATTTTAAAGAGCCTTGAGGAAAATAATTCTCTGACTTCTTTCACAAGAAGGAAGTGACCCAAACTCCTTTACTCTCACTTCTGCTCAGACATCTGGACTGCATCCTGATAACAATGTATTTGACATGAACAGAAACCCACCAGTGAAGCGAAGACCTCCTTTCTCAGAGCGGTCTCAACCCTGCCAGCATCCGGCCCGCTCATTCCCCTGAGGCTGCATCTGAGCCTCTAGGCCTTGGTCATTTAGCTCATTGCCTGCCGCCTGGTAATCAGTGTCCATGCAGTGAAAGGATGAAGCAGCAAGCAGATCCTCCCACTTTCCAGCAGATGCAAAAAGAAGTGGCCGGGTCTCAGATGGAATGGCCTGTGTGCTGTCCAGGATCTGGCGTGCACTCCAGGAATGATCCTTGGATCCTTGGTGCAAAGGGAGTTAACCCCCTCCCAGCTCCCAGGCTGGGGCCTGGAGGGAGGGCCAGATAGTCTTTGATCCACTTCCAGAAATGCTCCTCCTCAAGATGATAAGTCCTGTTTTCTGGGCTTAAAACAAACAGACCAGTGAACAACAGTAACAGCAAGCCTCTGGGAATGCCAGTCCCCAGGGAAAACAGGGCAGAGTCCATCTGCCTGCTCCCCCAACTTGCCCAGCTCACCCCCACTGGGCTGAATGCCCCATGTTTGCACTCCTTTCCCCCAAGCTCCCTGAAGGGTGTCCTTGCTTTGTCACGCTGCTTCTCTGAACATAGGGGATTTTACATTTAAATCACAGAACCCTGCTTCCCAAATGTGTTGACATGTCGGCAGCCTTTGAACAGCCCATTAGGCTTATCTGACTCAGGTAGGGCTCACCTGCCCATGCAGGTGCACACACCTGCTTGTAAAGGCTGCATGTGGTTACAGGGCCTTATGTGGGGATTGGGGTGAGGGGTGTGGCTAGCAGGACTGCTTTCTGGGTGGGGGCCTTAATGGAAGGAGTGAGCAAGTGTCTCCCCTTCCCCTACCCTGGCACATCCACAAGAGGCCAAGGCACTGCTGAGCTCTAGGGAAGTATTTACATTGCTAAGAACATTAATGACAATATAAACAACAAAGCCTGTATAATTACGTATCATATCAGAAAATTAATCCTGAAATTGAAGGTCTGTAATTCAAATGAAAAAAATTATGGAAGTCTTTTAAGTGAACTCTAAAGGTGGTGCAGTTTAAGCTGTTCCATCCCTCCTGAAACAGATTTTTACTGGTGGCTGTTCATTCAACAAACATGACCTACCTACCTACTAGGAGCAGATACTCTGCTGGTACTGAAATTATGAACATGAAAATCAGTAACTTGTTAGTGAGTGACTTCAGCAAAAGGGGCCTAGTACAAGAAGTTGAATTACTTGAATCCTCGGTGTTGGTTGAAAGGCCAGCTGTATCCTTAGATTGTGCTGAGTACTCTGGGAAAGAGGAAACAAAAGGCATTAGCCTGTTCTATAAGAAGTCTTATATAATTGGTCCTTGAACAACTTGGGGTTAGGACGTTCACTCCCCGCCCCCCAGCCCTGGCAGTTTCATGTCAGAGTATAGCTTATAGTTAGCCCTCTGTCAACACTGGTTCTGCATCCAAGAATTCTACCAGCCAACATGGGACGATGTTGATTGAATGTGTGAATGTGGAATCCATGTATGAGTGGACCCACACTGTTCAAACCCATGTTGTTCAAGGCTCAACTGTGTTGTCCAGACAAGATTAATGCATAGAAAACATGTTGGCCCAAATGAAGTGCCAAATGGCCTGGCCTATGCCCTGTATGACCCCATGTTATAGTGTATAGTGGGGTGTAGGGAGACCCAAGGCTCTCTGAACAGGGTGGAGTTGGTACTGGTGAGATGGGAAAGGGAAGATGGGACATGAGACTAATTGGGAGGTCCCTGGAGTAATTCTGGTGCTGATTAAAGAAAAGGCTTTCACAATTCAAGTCATCACATAACCTGAATTTTGTGGCTGCTCTTGATTGGATTTTACCAACCAGTAGTGGTTACAGAATATCTACCATCTTCAGAGGCACAGGTGCCAAACCCTGGGGTGTGTGACCTCTAGGATCAGAGAGCTCACAGTTGGGCGAGACATGTAGACCCTGAGAAGACAAACGCGGTAATATACATAAGACCATCCTTAGGGCCTCCGCAGGGTAGTGTGGGAAAAGAGGGCGAGGGCAGCCCAAGGAGAGGCTTCAAAGAAAAACTGTGCAACCAGGAATACTGCCCAGCCAGACATTATTGCATTTCATCCTCACATGACCCAATGGGGTCAGCACTGTCATTATCCCCATTTTATGGATGAGGAAACTAAGGTTCAAAGAAGTGAGGTAACGCGTCACTCACACACCTAGTAAGTGGTAGGTGAGTCTGCCTGATGCCAGATCTACACTGGGACCCCCGACACTCTGCCACCTTTAATGTTTCAGTTTAATTGACTACTGGATCTCACCAACAGACCAGAATCTGGATGGGTGGGTGTTCTAGACAGAGGGACCATACACAATGGCCCAGGCAGGAGGCTCCATCAATATAGAGTACAAGGGGCTGGGGAAGGGACGAGGGCTGGCTGGACAGCAGCGAAAGAATGAATCAGGGGTGGTTTTTGCTCTGCTCTACTGGATATAAGTTACTGTATAGTCTGCAATCTAACGATTGTGCTGCTGAAGGTTGTCAGGGGCTGCTGGAGGATTTGAAACAGGAACAAGCCTGACCAAGTATGCATTTTTGACACAGAAATCTCCCTGGCAGCAGTTTGAGGAATGGGCTGGTGAGCCGGAAGGAGGTGATGGAGATGCAGGAAAGGCATTTAATGACTGTTCTGGGTGAGAGCGGGGAGCAAGGACTGGACAGTGGATGGGACCCTTGAGGGGACAGGACTTGGGGACTGGCCAGCTTTATGGGGTGAGGGAAAGCAGCCAGAGAAGGTGACTCCAAGAGTCTGGTGCAGGTGCTGCCCTGCACTCAACTGGGGCTGCAAGAGGAGGAGCAGGTAGGGGTGTGAGGTGAACTGACCATGTATGAGGTCTTAATGCGCTTTAGCGGGGATGTGTAATCAGTAGCTGGAATACGGGTTGGAATGCAGCAGAGGTGGCTGGGGGGGCCAGCAGGAGGTGGATGCTGGTTGAACTGTGGCGCTGTTCAGGTTTCTGACAACAGGAGGGTAAACATCAGAACTTTGACTTACAGAAAAGCAAAATTTGGGGGACATCTAGAGAGAGGTAAGTATGCAGAGACTGAAAATGGGGAGCAGCCATGAATAAGATGAGGTCTGAGAAATGACAATGGAATTAAGCAACCGAGTTGATGACAGCCTTGGGATGGATGTCTGGGCTGGGCTGTGTGAGAGAGTGGAGGGAGACGCAGTGGGCTGAGGGTAAGTGGACACAAGGGAGTGGACGTACTCTGGGTACTCCCCTGGAACCTAGACTATGAAGGGAGAAAGTGGGAGTGCCATTTTGTTTTCTCTAGTAAAAACAAATAGAAATCTGACTCTGGTTGAATTTGTGCTAATTTTTGAGACAGACTTCGCATTGATAAATTCACAAACTTTTATCAGGTGATGAACTTTTTTTTGAAAATGTGGTCACTTGGCACAGTTCTTCAAAACAGGGCATTTTGGACACGGCTGTGAGCTTCTGGGGCAGGATCTGCTCTGAGGTCGTCCAGGCCCTGGGTGTGGCCCTGTGCACAGAGAGCAGGCATCCTCGAGAAATCCTTTTCAAGCTCACTTGGCTGCGACTTCTATGCCTCCTCCCCAGCACCCCTCTCTCTCCTCCAGACTAATTACTGGGATTCAAGTCCCTGAGGCCTGTTTTCAGCAAGTCAGGAGATGCAGCGCCATCCAGATACAAAGGTTCACCTGGGGAGTGCCTTTAAGGGCGTGCTGAGCAAAGACAACATGGAAAATATGCTTTCAGCTGTCCCACCTCAGCATGAGGTAGATTAAGGGGAAAATGTGCCACCTTCGTCATCTCTCAATATGCACCAGTTTCTGCCTTGTTTTGGTTTGGCCTGGGATGTCTTGGGGTGTTGGGAGTTATCCCCAGGGCAGTGTGCTGGAACCATACTTAATGAGCACATCTGTGGGGCCTCCGCGTGAGAGGCACCCTCCTTTGATTTTCACAGAGACTCTGTGTCATTTATGACTTGCTCCAGGGAGTGCTCACTTACTCAGAAGTCAGTGTTCTACCCGCCACACCACACCAGCTTCAGGGACTCAGGAACTTGCAGCTGGGGTAGGAAGCGGGGGAGAAGGGAGAAGAGAAGGGGGGCTGTTACTGAAACCAAAGAAATGCGCTAGTCTGTCCATCTTGTTGTCTTATTCCATTGTCAAATGGGGAAGGAATGCGTTTTCTCAGCATAAGGTGTTTGTATCTATGTGGGGTGGGGGAGTTGCTTAGATGGAGGGGCAGTGAGGAGAGGGTAGGCTTGTTTCTCGGTCCAGCAACTTTTCCAGGATAACGAGGTTCTGATGGCAGGTAGGATATAAAGTGACACAGCTGGTTGTTTTAGAACTTGGTCAGCAGCCACAGTGGTAGTAAGTGGGATGTTAATGCTGCTTACTGAGAAGGGAAAGCTGTTGGACACGGGCAAGTGTGATAGCCACATCGCTGTGCTTCACCTGCTGTTAGCAAGGATGCTGTGCTCTGGCAGAAGTGGAAGAGGTGTGGGAAATCAGCTGTGGAAGGTTCTTATGGGTTGGTCCGAGAAGTGGTGTACATCTCTTACATTCCACTACCTTGAACTTGGTCACTTGCACTCCCAGCTGCAAAGAAGGGCCCAGGAGGAACAAGCAGGCCAGCCTGTCTCTACTAGACCTACCAAGGCTTGAAAGTCACCTCGCAACTGTGTTTTTATTGGCATAATAGCCACTGTCCTCATCTGGTGGTGCGTGGCCTTCTCTTCACCTCAGACCTTAGCATTTTGGAATTGGATGAAAGAAGGGTGAGGGAGTATCATGAATTAAAGGGTCTGGGCCGGGACCATGCCCCTGATTTGGTGTGTTAGGCAGCACTTGTGCCTTTGGCCCCATCCTCTTTGTGTGGGTGTGGTGTGGGTGCGCTGGTTCAGGATGTGGGCTCTGAGCCCTGGCTATGGGACTTTAAGTTATATGTTCTTCGCTTCTAGGCACATGACCTTGGGCAAGTTGCAAACTTTACTAATTCTTTGAAAAATGGGGATAATAATAGTATCTAACAATGCTTTAGTTTGTTATAATGATTAACTTCTTTAATAAATAGAAAGCGTTGAACTCATTGACTAGGATGTTATAGATGCTCATTAAATGTCAATGATTATTATGTCCCCAAGAATTAAAACGTCATTTTTTCATTCACTAAGCACATGCTATATAGAGAGGGTCTTGTGCTAGGAGCTGGAAGTGGGAAGTAAAACATTAATTTCAACACAGAAGGACTTACTACAATGGAAGGGACACGATACTGTGGGAGGGATCCAACCCATTTTGGGAAGGTTGGGATCAGTGAGATGTCTAGGAGAGATGGGCCTCCAAAGAAGACTAGGCATTAGTGGAGGTGAAGATGAGCTCACATCCATACACATACGGTACATGATGTACCAGACATTGCTTTTTAATGGGGAGTTTTTTTGCATTACAATGGGATTTATAACATCAAAATGATTCATCCCAGTGAGCCTGAAATTAATGTTAGTCAATGAAAAATATGCCGGTCCTGACTCTGAGTAACAGAAGTCTCATCTGACTGCATAGCCGTTGTTACCATCCATTCCAGCTTGATAGTATGCTCTGCCGATCTGGGGTCATCTGGACTTGTCCTTAGGGAGCTTCCAGGGAACCTATACACACCTTGAAGATTGTTCCCTGCTTTCAAGTAACTGTTGTCTGCTGGTACACCGTCTAGGGACCTTCAGAACACAAGTACTTACCTGGGGCAAGTTATGTAGACCCTGGGACCTGAGTTAGGGGTTGGTCTCCAACCTTCTGAGAACGTTAAAAGAAATTTCACAGGTGCTTTGGGGGTGGGGGTGTGGGTATGGGGAGGCTGTCAGTGGTGGTTACCTAGGGAAGGCAGAACAAAAGATACATTTGGAACTTGGCAAAATGGAGCTTCCATAGGCCTTCCTGGGGTCAAATGAGACTTGGAAGAAAGAATGAGATAGGCGTAGATGACTTACAAGAAAAATATTAAAAATTTATTTGGGTCAAATAAAAAGCAGTAAGTTTCCTTCATTAGTCTAATGGCTTATTTTGCCTACTACATTTTAATTCAAAAGTGTTTTAGAAAATGAGCTTCATTCTTAATTAGGTCACAAACTTTGTACTCTGGTCCTGGGCAGCTCCCACTGTTAGGTAGTATGGTATTTTATTTTAGGTAGTGTGGTATTTTATTCATTGTGTGCATTAAAATTTTTTTTATTGTGGGAAAACATATGTCACAAAAAAATTTACCATTTTAATCATTTTTAAGCGTAATTTACTGGCAGTAAGTACATTGACATTATGTAACCATCACCACCTTCCATCCCCAGAACTTTCTTGTCATCTCAAATAGAAAGTCTGCACCCATTAAACAGTCACTCCCCATTCCTATCCCCCCAACCCCTGGTAGCCACACTCTACTTCCTACTTGCTTATTCTATGTACCTCCCACTATTGGTTTTGAGGTAGGCTGGGCTCCTGGGCATTAGAATTTAGAGTTCAGTTTTCCTGGGCACCCAGTATGGAGTCACGATGATTCAGGGCATGTGCTGAACAGGCTGCTAAGCTCTTGTTGGTAAGGTGGGTGCGTTGTGTGTGTGTAAGTGTCTGTTACTTGGTCAACTCCTGGCTCATAACCAGGTACACAGATTTCCTTCTTGGGTTCACTGGCAAGGGATCCCACAGGCACAGCTGAGTCTGGGTCAAAGATGCCATCTTCCCCATCCCCCTGCATGGCTCTTTGGGCAGGGGCCTGCCTCCCTGGACGTGAGGGCCGTGGTGCAGAGAGCAGCGCTGTAGGAGGCAAACAGCCTTGGAGGGCTTGTTCCTAATTTATTAAAATGTAAGCCAGTCATTAAGCAGGCCCCATGTCAGGGCTTCTTGTAGGTGGTCCTTTCTATTCTGGAGAAAAATAGCACTGCTGGTGCGGTGGAGCCCTGTTGTGGAGACCCACAGTCTAGGCAGGGAAAGGACTCCTGGGCTTGGAAGGAGGGAGTTATGAAGACTGTCTGTGCTTCTGGTAGAAAGTTTGGGAAATACAGAAAAATCTAAAGCTAAAAATAAAAATCTTCTGAATTAGCACTCTGCACACACACTTGCTGTTAGTGTTTATTTTCCTTCTCCTACAGATACTACTTTATGGAGTTGGAATCCTGTTGAGACCCTGTATTTGTCCCCTGCTCTTTCACTCTCCATTAGGGCCTAGGCATTTCCCTGTGGATTAAATGTCTTTGTAAATATTATTTTTAAAGGACTGCCCGGTGCTTTATTATTTGGTTGCACCATAGCTTATGAAACCACACCCTATTGTTGACATTTGTAGATTCTTGAAGCCTGAGAGAACTTCAGGGACTATAGACTTGAATCATTTAATTTACACGGTGTTTTAGCAAAGGCAGAAGTGTTATTTTCGTCTACATGGCTGTGGATGGGCCGCTCAGAGCAGGGATTTGGAAGCGAGATGGAACTGGACTCATTGCGTAGCACCCCCACTCCATACCCGTGGGATACTGCCCTTACCAGCCCCTGTAAATCCTTCCCCTGTGCTGCCAAACACAGGTCATAGATGGGGGGGGCAGGGACAGGGCACAGGTACCCTGTGAACAGCATGACTGTAAGTGCCTCATATGGGTGAGGAGAAGGGCGGGTCCTGTCTTCTCATGCCCAGGCCAGAGTTCTGCCACCTCAGAGGCTTTGCTTCTCCTGGAAGATCCTTCAAGGAAGGCTTAGCAGTATAAGCGGAGAAGGCTCTCTGGCTAGAAACCATGATAGAAGATTTTAAATGTGTGTGCACGTGCATGTATATACACACACATACGCATGTGTGCATATATGCTATGTGCACACATGAACACGTGTATCACATACAATAGCAACTACATATGGCAAATTTATACTTGCATTACAGGAAAATGAGATTGGCAAGTTTTGGAATTTTGTTTTCAAGACCCTTTTTCTTAGAGTCAAGAGGGAGAAACATTCCACCTGACCCCACAGACTTGGGAGGATTCTATAGGGTAATGCGAGTGAAAGAGCCTGGTGTCCTTCCTGGTACGGTGACTGGTTAGCATATACATCTCTGACTCATGGCGGGGCAGGGGTGAGGGAGAGCAGAGAGAAGGGGCTGTCTCAGGACCTATTACTGTGAGTGATTCCCAGAGGAAGTGGATGGGGTGAGGAAGTGGGAATGTGAGAGGTCATTTCAAGTCAGACCAGTGGAGCCAACTTTCTACTGGAAAAGAGTGGGGAGAGGACTGGGGCTGCGAGGAAAAGAGCCAAGTGACCCTGGGCTTGAGCAGTGAAGTGGCATAGAAGGGCCTGTGTTGTCCCAGAGACTCTCCCAGAGCTCTCCGTCTAGGGCAGCGTAGACAGGGGAGCATCTAGGCCCTGCTGTAGGATGGAACTTGGATGTGTTTTCATCAGCCTTTCCTGGTAGGGCTCCAGAAGGGGTGCAAAGGAGACTGTACAGTGGGTCTACCCGCATGGAAACACTCTAACTTCTTGTGGGTGATCTCTAGGGCTAAAGCCAGGAACAGGGATCAGCCACGAAGAAGATTTGATCTTGCTGAGGCTCTTCCAATGAGAGGTCATGTGCTCTCCCTTGGAGGTGCGACCAAAGGAAGTCTAGGGACTCCTGGCTGGAAGAATACAGAGAGACCAGGAGGCCCTCAGTTCCTTCCAACTCTGGGGGTGGCCTCTTTAGTTCAGGTTGGTTGCTAAATACCCTGGTAGATGGAAAATCAGACGTCCTTGGACTGGGTGAGGGGATGGGGCCTGCAGCATCCCTGTGCTGGGCTCTGCAGAGCCACCATGTGTGGGGAAGGCACTTCCCACTGCCCAGGCCCTGGCTGGCAGCTGTCCCGTCTCAGGGTGGGGTCCAGATAGCCTTGACTGAGTATCTTCTGTGCGCAAGGCATGGAACTGGGGCCTCAGTCCTGCCTGCGAGATCGTGGGGGGTGAACATCCCCATTCCATTGTTGAGAAAACTTGGCTATTACCCTTGGTGAGGTACACCTGGGAGATGTTTGAATGGGAACTTGGCATTGTCAGTGCAAGTGGATTTGGTTTTTCATTGTATTTACTTTGAAGTAAATGCAAGGCTCATGTGTGTGAGCCTTGAGGGTAGATTGAGGGTTGAGCTTTTCTCCTGGGCCCAACTGCTGCTTTGTGGGAAGGGTCTGCCCAGTGTCTCTCCTTACATTTTTATAGAACTCATCATTTATCCACTACATAATTGTGCTGTGATGAGGATGAGAGGGGAAGGTGTGGGAGCCCTAAATTCAGCTGCATTGACCACCCTTGGCCCAGGAGGCCCCTTTTCTCAATTTGACAAGTACTGAGGAACTATGCCCAAACCCTGAACTTGTGTCCCAGGTGCCATGGGCTGAGCCCATTATCAGTGCTGTCTCCAGCAATCCGAGGCTCTGAGTTTTAATTTGTAGCAGCCACAGGCAGGGAAAAGGAATGCTTTGTGACTCATGAAGTCACAGAGGCAAGGGAACAGAAGAACCACAAATAAGGGACTCCAGTTGGCAAAAATCAAATTGCTTCAAGGCTATTCTTGGAAACTAAAGCATCACATCTTGTTTCTTCCCAGAAAATGCAGAAACCTTTCATATTTCTGGGTAGCTAGTTTTATTTATATTTCATATCAAACTCAGAAAAGGCAACAACTGGGTGGTAGTTGACAGGAAGACTTTTAAAAGACCTACCACCCAAGATCCTCTGATTTAACCAATCCTTCACCTTCTTTTGGGGAAGGAGAAAGGTATCCCAGAAAAGTCATATACTCCAGTTTCTGGAAGAAAAGGCTTAAAGTTCAGACACAGACTCATGGAGTTCTTCTAAGTGAGACGTTGTCATTTATGACCAAAACTACCTACCTCGTCTGAGTTACCACTTTTACACACACACACACACACACACACACACACACACACACACACACAGCTGAAAATTCATAAGGTGATTTATCCAAGGCTATAAATCTAAGAAGTGGGTTTAAACTCACATCTTCTGAATTGGAAACTATGGCCTCTGGTTTTAAGGTACGTGTAATGCCCCCACTGGGAAGTTAGTCTCACAGGTTTGTTGTGTTCCTCTCACTCTTCCTGTTGGTCTGATTAAGTTTGGGCCACTGGAAGAATAAGCACTGGCTCTCAGATGGCTGCCAGGTGCTAAGCACATTGCAGACATGATGGAATTTATTCCTAACAGCTCCATGAAGCATTGCTCATTTTGCAGATAGATGAGATCACTTGCTAAGTCGCACAGCTAGCAGTGGATGGACCCGGTTCACCGGCTTTTGCCAGGCTCTGACTCCTTGTTGTTCTTCTGTGAGGAAACCTATCCCTTGTGGTTGTTAGAGGCATTTTTGAGGCCTTTGACTTAAATTGGAAAGCTGGCGTTAAAGGTTGAAACTAGACCATTAACCCTAGGCAGGCAGTTCTGAGCCTGGTACAGGCTGCTGGGGTTCTGTGCAAGGCAGCTTATCTCCTCCTGTCTAGCCGTCCCCCTCCACCTCCCTTATCTCACGCTAGATAAGGGCCAGTTCCTGGAGCTCCCACGCCCACCCAGCACTCTCAACACCACCTTTGGCTCTTTCTGCTGGAGTCCTCAGATTAAGTTGTTCATTTTTCTTTGGGGGAAGGAGGGGAAGTGGCTGGGGTTAGAAGGAGACAGGTTCTTCCAGTTTGTAAATTATTCCTGGGAGTCAGGTCTGGCTTGATACCTTTAAGCAATTCACCATTTTAGACAAGGAAGCACTGGAAACTTGGGAATTGATTTACAAAACCATTTTTCATACTGGTGCATTCCCCAGTGTGACAGAGGCAGCATGCTTCTCCAGCCCCCAGAGCCTCCCAGGATCAGGCTCTGCCCTCCGGCCTGTGTCTTGTTCTGCACCGCATCCCTGTGAGATGCTGTATCACCGTCTCTTACAAAAGAAATAACTGAGGCTCAGAACCAAGGGATTTGTCAGTGGACACGTGGGCAACAAGGGGTCGTGCTGAGATTTGGACTCTGGTAGTCCCAAAGCCTCGTGGCTTTCTCTAAACCCCTGCCCATCTGCAGAAAGGACTACACGATGAAGCCGAAGCCAAGTAGCTTTGTATTTGTCCATCAGCTCCTGCATCCTTTGCTCAACACGAGGTGCAGAAGTGGCTCTAAAGACAGATAAATACTGAGGATATTAATAGGCTCTGAAAAGCACACATCCCTCTCTGTTTATGATCTCTGGGTGGCAGGCCTTGCACACGGCAGAGCTGAACCACGGTAGGCGGCAGTGTTTATATGAGTGATGCCAGAGTGAGCACCGCAGACATCAAAGGAGCCAGGAGCTCATCTGTGAGGGAAGCCATGTCTTACCTGTCAGCTTCCCAAGTTTGTTAAAATTTTTTTAAAAATACACTTTTTATTTATATCTTTTACATTATTGTGTATTCCCTGTAAAAGTCCCACCACCAATTCAGCCATGAACCATCACCATACCAAGTTTGTTAAATTTGTTGAGTTACAGAGACTAGAGCAGACAGGTACGTTCTCTCAAGGGTTCCCATGGGGGCGTGGGGCTTGGCTAGGCCCAGAGCAGGGATGACTGTTCTTCCTTTAGCTGAGGTGGTGCCAGGTATGCTTGGAGAAAGATGGAAAGGAGGAAGGGGTTCTCCTATGTGCTCACCTCTTAGCCTCCATGGGTCTGGCATCTGGAGAGCTGCTCTGCCCCCAGCAGGCAACCCCATACAGGCGGGGCCTGGCCAGGCCTCCATACAGCAGCCACGTGTGTGCTTGCTTTTCCTGTTGGCTTTCTCGCTTCTTACCTCACTGCTGCCTGGGCTGCTCCTTAGCTGCCTCCTTCTCCAGTCCGCCCTCTGCCATCTTGTCTTTCTAAGACCTCCCTCACCCTGCTACTCCTTCACCTGCACCCCATGGCCCACTGGACCAGCCAGCCTTTTTCTTTCTTTCTGAAATAGACCCCACAATCCGCCTTGGTCACCCCACACATCTGACCTTGAGTCCTGGAGACCTGACACATTGAGCCAGCTGTGATTCCGCCATATACTCCCACCTTTATATGGCGTTTCCTTTGCCTGGAATGTCCATTCCCCAGTATTTTGAAATTTACCTTGTTCATCAGATTGTAGCATTTTTGGCAATCCGGCTTATGGCTTCTCTGGACTTCTGCAGGTCCTGTTGGACTCTGCCTGCTCTGGGCTTGCATGAACTTTGTTCAGACCTACAAACACTTGCCCTGTAGAATACCCTTTATGGGCCCGTCTTTCTTGCTAGTCCCAATTCTGTTTCCCCAGCACCGAGGGTGATGCATAACACTTGCTAAGGCACTGTTTTTGCTGAATGTTCAGCACATTGTTCAGGAAAATGATAAAGACCATTCTTTGCTTTGAGTCTGGCGAGGCTGGCCTGCAGTCCAAATGCACCCATGGCAGCGTTCCCCTCTGGAGCGTGGGGAGCCGCCCAACCCAAGGGCCCTGTGTTGGCTGACTTCCTCCTGCCAGGAGTTTGTGGGGGGCACCTCAGTGTGCTGTATCCTGCTATGTACAGACCCCTTCAAGACCCCCTGACAGATGGATCAGCCTCAGCTCCTCCACACTTGTCTTCTTGCACTAGCTTTGGAAAATCAGTTCTAATTTATTTTCGTTCCTTTGAAACTGAAATGACTTTCCTAAGAAATGCCTGAGGTTAGAGTGGTACAGAGAGAGGACGATGCCAAAACCCAGGGAAGCTATTTTTATTATGTGAATGAACACCCATCGCATTTTTCCTTCCATCAGCCTGAGCACTTGTTCTAAATAGCACACAGCTTAGGCTTACAAAGCAAGGCTCCTGTATGCTGGGAGGAGACCCATGTTTCTTTCTGTCTGACTGAGGTGGATCTATGCTTCCAGTAGATACTGGCAATAGAGAAAAGCTTTGAAAACTTGCATTTGTCTCAGTATAGGAGAAAGACCTTGCCCTCTGGCCACTAACAAAGAGTGAGTTTAAAATTGACACTAAGGATAGGTGAGATGGTTTTGAAGCCTAGGGAGGAATGGACCTTGATTTGAGGGGCGGGGGGGGGTGTCCATCCACTGATGTAACACAATTAGGGTACATTCATATTAGTCAACCAGTTTGCAGAACCAAGAGTTATAAGTTTTCAAAGATGCTCAATCTTCTAGAACTGCTCAGTCTTCTAGATGCTCAATCTTCAGGCTCATGGCAAGATTGGCCAGGTGATATTCATACTGGCCAAAGCATAACGATAAGCAATCTGGGTTCTTTTCAGTCAACGAAGAGGAGTGGGGCGCTGAGGAGAAACTTTGTAAGTAGGGCAGCATTGGCAGTTAGAAAGTATGAGTATACATTTTGTAAGTTATTCACTCCCCCACCCTACCCTCATTGCCACAGAGCTCACCTCTGCCACCTCCTACCTTTGCAGGTGTGACATTCCCCCAGGTACTTCATGGTGTTCTCCTCCATCCTCTCCACACCGTCACTCCACGTGACTCCTGAACATGGGAGAAAACGAGGACGAGAAGCAGGCCCAGGCTGGGCAGGTTTTTGAGAACTTCGTCCAGGCTTCCACCTGTAAAGGCACTCTCCAGGCCTTCAACATCCTCACGCGACTCCTGGACCTAGACCCTCTAGACCACAGAAACTTTTATTCCAAACTCAAGGCCAAGGTGACTACCTGGAAGGCCAAGGCCCTGTGGTACAAATTGGACAAGCGTGGATCCCACAAAGAGTACAACCGAGGGAAGTCATGTCCAAACACCAAGGTAGGGAAAATGAACATTTTTTATCTTGTGCTTTTTATGGACTGACTTATGGGGAGGGCGCTATTTTGCCATCGTAGGGTTCTTGACAGGCATGGGTGTGTTTTACTTGTCTAGCTCAGCTGAAGGTTTCGTTTGTCTGCACTTGTGTAGCTTATCCTGGTTGGGAGTTTCCATCTTATCATGGTGGCCTCAGCAGCTCATCTTGTGCCCTCTCCAAAGCAAGGTTGAGGGAATGAAGCAAATGCTTGCCATTACCTTACTTCTACTGTTACTACCACTGTTATTACTTTTAGTTGCTACTGTTTTGTGATCGGCTTCTAGACTCTTTATGTGTATGGTCTCCTTGAATATCTGCTGTAATCCTTTGAGCCATTTAAGAGATATGGAGACCTAGAAGTTCATTATCTTGTCCAAGGTCACACAGCTAGGAGGTGACCTTGCTCTAGTTCTAGGAGTTCAACCCTAAGTTCCATGGGGACATATACATTGAGAGCTGTGTTCCTCAGCTCAGCATTTTAGAGGGTCCCTCCCAACTTTCAATTGACTAGTGGGTCTTGGGTCCTTGTTGCCTTTTCTTCCTTCTCTCATTCTCTCCTTCTCACACCTCTGCATTCTCCACTTCCCCAGGATGCCTTTCCCTGCTCAGGATCACACTTGTGATTCAACTTGCCCCATTTTTTGGCCATGGGCAACATCAGTGAGCATGGGGCTGACTGGCACATCACATCTCTGATGTCTCTGAAATGCCTACCACTGAACGGGCAGTTAGAAGTCAAGACTTCCTGGCTGACCTTTAGGGCTGTCAGCCCTGGACTCTGGTCCAGACTATATGTTTAGGTAAAAAGTGATCGTGCTGTATTTAGACCTCACAGGAGGTAGCTCAGTGAGAGCCCTTGGAATTCTAGTCAGTGCCAATCCCAGACAAGAGGACTGAACTCTCCATGGCGATTAGGACTGTTGTGTTTTTGTTTTTGGTGATGAGGAGTGGTTGCTTCCACTGTGGGAGGTGGCTGCTTTCCCTCGTCCTGGGGGAGACAGCTGCCAAGCTCTTCAGAGCCTGAGGCTCCCCTACTCTACAGGGTATAGGGAGAGCATTCCATCAGGCCAAACAGACTGATGGCTACAGCCCAGAACATACTAGCCATCCAAGCGGGGCTGCTGGTCACCTGCCAACTCCAGCATCCTGTAGAGAAGATAAGAGTGCTCAAGAAAAGGGGAGGAGGAGGTGGGACCAGCATCCCAGGTGCCATGACCACCCAGCACCCCGCTTTCTAGTTGCTAGTTCAGGGTTTATAGTTCACTGAGCAAATCCTCAGACTTAGAGAAGGCTTATGAAGTGTCACCATTCTCAGTAATTGTCCATGAGGGCTTATTTTCATGAAGGTCACCTAGAAGTCAAATGGCCAGCTCAATTTGTTTCTCAAGGACTGCTTTAAGAGTTCTTTTTTAATTAGGACATGCCATTGCCCCATACACCCAACAGTTTCTAGCTGTTTAGGGCACTCTCCCTAGCGATCTGAAGACAGACCTTCAGAGACAGTCAGCCAGCAAGGGGGTGGCCAACACGAAGATGTCCTCCTTTTATTAAAGACCACCAGCCGATTGCCTAGCCTGCCTGGCAAGCCCCCATTTTATAAGCTTTGATGATTTGAAATAGAGAAGTCATCACATCTGTGGCTGGCAGGTCACATTTGGTGCCTGAGATTCAAAGAGAAAAAAAAGCTAATGTCTTTAATGATGCTGAGTACGAGTGATTCTTGCCCATGAATTTTTATACCTTTCTTATGAGGAAGAACAAAGACATTTCAGATGTGTGCTGGCCCATCTCATAAAAGCTACCTTGACACCCCCTCGCCTCCTGCCGAGTGGAAGCTACATCTGAAATGCACTCTACAACTGTGACTGTCAGGCCACTTTAGCTGAAAGTTTCAGAACCCAATACAAACTAACCTAAACAGAACAGGGGAATCACTAATTGGTGTAAACAGGAAAGTCCAGACACTCACAGTCTCCCATCCTCTCTTCTTTGTCTTTCTCTGGGGTCTAGTGCTCTGTGTTGGCTCCGTTCTTCCTTCCTGCAAACAGATTTTCTCCCCATTAGCATTCTATAGTTTGTACCTTTATAGCTCCATAGCCTAAAAGGCTAGAATCTTTCTCTTTCTGTTCAAAATTGACAAAAAATTCAGGGGAGGATTCTAATTGGCCCATCGTTGAATCAATCCTTGTGACCAAGGCCAGGGGAACTGGTTACTGTCTTTTCAAGCAACACATGATTAGTGTGAGGGAGGAGCAGGTCCCCAAGGACAGGAAGGTGTAAGACAGCTAAACAACAGGTGGCTCAACTGTAACTTTATTTGCACTGGGGTTATTACAGGTCCTCTTCATGTTGGATTCACATTGATGCTTAATGTTCATCTCCCAAAGCCTAGTTCTGGTGCTCCTTGTTATCAGCCAAATAGAACACAGAGCATGGTTCCTTCCTCCCCACATATGAACAGACACTGCCTTGCTCAAACACTCCTTTAAGTATCCTTTGGTGTAGTGTATTCTGAGCATCAGCTGATCAAGAAATGCCGGGCATTTAGTGTGCGTGTGGCTGATCATTAATGCTAAGCCATATAACACAGGTATATCAGGTGCAAGGCATATAGCCAAATTCCTGATGAGCCACAGGGAGAGCAGGAATAAATGAACTGCAGCCAAAACCTCAACCTTTGCACTTTGGACACCCCACCTTTGGACACATCACAGCACTATCTGGAATGAATGGGTTTCACCATTTCACATTTATCAGCTCCTACTCTGTGCTAATTATGTGCTGCTCCCTTTATGCTACGCTAGCAGTGAGTGAGTGTGTGCGTGTGTCTATGTATGTATGCATCTGTATTGGTCACTGGTGATGGGGTGGAGATTGATCACCAGGGTCTATCTGAAGCAGAAGACCCTAGTGGAGGTGCCTGGGGACAGGGAGAAGAACCTATAAAGTCCCTAGAGCAGTGGCTTTAACACCAGTTGCATAACCAGACATGGGGCCATTGTTGATTATTGATTATTATTTATGAGGGTTTTGTCAGGTACTTGGTAGTTCTTTTGTTGGGTGTGGTGTGTTTGGATAAGAATGGAGCAAACCAGAGATCAAGCCAAATTAACTCTTTCAGGAACTGATACTGGCTCCACAATAGGGTTATGTCCAGATAGCTTGCCACAGGCGATTGTGTAATGTTCCTGGGGAAAACAACTCAGAAGAAAATGCAATGTGTAATCTAGTATTGAAATTGCCATCATCACAAAATGGAGACTGGTCATTTATTTTTTATGTATCTTTAATGCTAGACTATTGAGAGACTAATGAGAGACTGTTGTGTGCGAGTCTCTGCATTTGCTAGGTGACCTACAGATGCCCAGAAGCTGAAGCCAGTGGGTGGCACTGCCAGGATTTGGTCTCTGTTGGTTTGCTTATATTTTGTTTGTTTGTTTGTTTATTCAAAAACTGTCTTTAGTGCTCTACACCTTATTATATATTTGGCAGGGAAGATGGTTTAAAAGATGACTAAGAAGTAGTTCTCTCTTGAGCTTTCTGTAGAGGAGACAGAAATGTCATTGTTTCTGTGTTTACTCACTTGTTGGATCATTCATGAGGTGAACAATTATCGAGTAGCTCTTATGTGCTAGGTACTTGGCTAGGCACCTTTAAGTTACTTAATAGCAGCTTTGGACAAATTGCTTAAATCTCTGATCCTCTGTAGTGTTTTCTAACATGAGGACAATAACGATACTTCCTCGTAGAGTTTCCATGATTCAATAAGTTAATCTTTGCAAAGTGTCTAATGCTGCTGAGTATATAATAAATGTTCAGTAAACATTTGGCCATCATTATCATTAATAACCTAAGTGCTATGAGAGAGGTACTGTTCTGCAACAATATAGGGAAGCAAATAACGAAGTGTGATTGAAGCAATCTGGGAATGCTTCCTGGAAGAGGAGGTATGATTGGAGCTTGACAGACCAGTGGAAGTTGGCCTTGCAGACCTAAGAAAACAGTTTAGAGGGAACTCAAGGCAGAGAGATATGTTATAAGAAGAATGCATTGTTTCTGTAAGGGGAATGAAGATGTATATGTGAAGGTGAGAGCAGAGTGGATGAATGGCAGGAGATCAGAGAGAAAGCCCTCCCACAGTCAGATAACTGGAGGACCATCAATGACCAGTCCCTTGATTCCCAGTGTAGGACTTTACTACCACCCTCCATAGGGTTGCTCAGTAATCACAGTTAACCAATTTAGACTCTAAAATATTTGTACATCATTGCCATAAAAACATGCTTGTAGGAAATGACTCATGGACTATTGTCACCAACTGGTATGGAGCCAACCTACATTACAAAAATGCTTGGATAATCTCATTAGAAGGAAATACCTGTATTTTGTGAGCATCCGGTAGGATCACCACACACCTTTTACTCCCAAATGTGACCATTGCCAATACTTTGCTGTGCTGTGGCTCACCAGTGGTGGATAGGCCAGGGTGAGGTTTTGGGTAATGCCTGCAGCCCAGCTCCACATGGAGTACCTGAACTTCACAAGCAGAGCACAGTGGGAGGCAGGGAGGTATAGTGAGAGGGTGGGAAGGGTGAAGCTGGGAGGGGTAGAGCTGGGAGCGGAAGGCTGCTATCTCTGGCCTAGATAAGCCTATCTGACATTCCGGACCTCTGAAATCACCCACCTGGGCCCTCAAAGCCAGGCTGGCTGGGGCATGTCAAGGGTTGCTTTGCCTAATATGGCAGTTGTGGGTATAACCCACAGAGCAGAGGATGGTTGCTGGGGGTGAAATTCTGTACTGGTTGAACAGAAAAGCTTTGATGAACTCTAGATCTGTCTACTTAACCTTGGACTGCTGTCGTTTCTGCTTTAGACAGGCTGGCAAGCCTGGCTTACCAATTGAAGGATCTTAATTACTATATGTGTTGCCACAGCTCCACATGGAGTATGGGGAGGATTACACATTGTATTTTAACTGCGGTAAATTCAATCCCCCACAATATTAAAGTGAGATGAAAAAATCCTGGGTTTTGGCTGTCTACATAGGAAGTGATTAATCCAAGTTCACAGTGGTTCATTTTATAAATACATATATAAATAAAGACTTGGTTTTATCTTTTTAAGAAAAAACTAATTTGATATCTTTCATTTAAAAAGAAATGCATTCTCATTATAAAAATATAATTCAAGTAAGACAAGCAAAATATACCATGAAAAAAAGCTCTTTTCCCCAGCTCTTTTCTCCTTGATCTCCTGTTTGGAGGTAACCACTATACAGCCTCTCCTGGGTGTCCTTCCTGAAAGACTTTGCGTGTGTGTGTGTGTGTGTGTGTGTGTGTGTGTGTGTGTGTGTGCACGCATATGTGCTCGGCCATGTATAGGCATATGTGCACTCTCCTAATATTTTTTAAAGATTTTATTTTATGCATACAAGCTGGGGTGCAGGCCAGAGGCGTGGGGCAGTGAGAGGATTCACCTGAGACAGAGTAGGGAGCAGAATAGGCAGATTGATGGAAATACACTGCTGAGGGGAACAGCAGGCGAGGCAGGGAGGTCTGCCGCGCCTCATGGGAATCACCCGGCCGGGCTTTGAACTCGCGTTGCCCTTGCTGACATGTCCACAGTGCTGCACTTTAACCAGCTGCGCCACCAGGGAGGTCCTACTCTCCTAATTTTTAATGGAAGATCTTTTTATCTATTTGTTGTGTACCTTGCTTTTTCCACTCAAAAATATGTCTTGGAGATTGTTTTTTATTTCAGCATAAAAAAAGGATGAAATCCTTTTATTATTTTCATGTTTGGGGTGTGTGTGTGTGTGTGTGTGTGTGTGTGTGTGTGTATGTATTTTACATCATTGTTCATTTTTGTATAATATTTGATTTCTCCTCTCAGATGTGGTCCCCATAGAATTCTCACTAACTTACATGTGAACCATCACTATACTCTTTTGTGTTCTTCCCACCTGTGTTTTAACCTCTTTCCATCCCTCTGCCCTCCTGAAGATCTCCAATTTATAGTTTCCTGCTAGTTTTTTCATTTTTTTTAAAGATACCCCATTTTATAGCTAGATCACAATTCATTTGACTACTTAGGTTGCTTCTAACGTATTGCCCTTTTAGGCAGTGCTGCTGTATACTTCTGTATTGCTTTGCATA
The DNA here is from genome assembly GCA_004024925.1 of Scalopus aquaticus. Lineage (NCBI taxonomy): Eukaryota > Metazoa > Chordata > Mammalia > Eulipotyphla > Talpidae > Scalopus > Scalopus aquaticus. The sequence goes on along the minus strand of PVIJ01004753.1, from coordinate 10,489 downwards.
TACATGAAAGCATATCTTATGGGATCACTTGTGGCTAGAAATAGAGGATTTCTGAGTCAAAGAATGTGTACCTTTTACTGAAAAGTATCACAGACCTAGTCAAATTATACTCCCTGGAACTTCTAGTGGGCGCTCCCACCCATGGTACCGGACAGTGTCAAGAAGAGTTCTTCTTTAAAAGGGATCTACATGGCAGGATGGTGCCCACTTGAATTTCCTTGGCCTTGCTGAGTACATTGGAGTCGACTCCCTGTGAGTCCTGGATTCTGGGTGGGGTGACTTTGAGCGGGGGTCACTGAGTGAAGAACAGCAATATGTTAGGAATGGCTGCCACCCTTGTAACAATCACAATCACAACAATTTAATTACTCTTACCACCCAGCACTTGCACAATGCTTTGAAATTGAAACAAAATGAAATACACATGGTTTCATTAAGAAGTTTGTTTTATCAGTAAAAGATAAATGCTCTTTAAAAGAACAAGTACCAGTGTATACTTTCCTCTCCAAAATGTTATCAAATAATGGAAGCTTTTATATCCCTGCCCATGGAGCTATACTGTTTGTGTTGAACTGGGGCCTCTTGCTGATTTAGTGAACTTATTCTCTTTATGAATCTGGTCAAGCCAGCATCACCTCCTCCATGCAGTCCTCCCAGATCTCTTCTTGTACCTTCTATTTACACCTTCTCTTAATTCATCCTTAGTTGGGTTGGTGCCTGCTATGGGCTTCCAGACTGGTCCAGCTGATATTTTGCTAATTGATGTCCTTGATGGATTCCTTATCAGGGGCCTCTCTTTCCCACACTATGAGGACAGGGACCATGTCTGACTCATTCCTGAATCTCAAGTACCAGCACAGGGCTTAGCACAGGGAAGGTGCTTAGGGACTAGATGAATGAACTCTATAGCTCAAGAGGTTTCTTTCTGGAACTATACAAATAATGTACTACAACATATGTAGTTTTCCTTTCTAGAGCTACACTGGATGAGGATTGGTATTTCTAAGCATAGTGAGTTTGCAGAAGCCAGTAACAGCAATCCCTTTATTTCCTTATTTAAACATCTGTCCAAATTTGCATCTGAGCTTTGCTCTCTGGTTATCCTTTCCCTGTGGCGTGGAGATGATGCGCTCAGTTCTGTCTAGGCCTCGACTAGCATCTGACTGCCTGTGGAACTTTTGAGGGGGGCAGAGAAATTGACCAACTAAAGGACTGAGCCTTCTTTTCTGCAAAAGAGAAAACCCTTTTGCAGCTCCTGCCCCACCCAGGGTTGCTCAAGGCTTTCTGGAACCTCTGGCCAGGATTATCTAAGTAAACATATGCTGCTGGAGGGCCTCCCTGGTGGTGCAGCGGTTGAGTGCTGCGCTGTGGAGCTGTGGGCAGCTCGCGACGCGAGTTCAACGCCCAGCCAGGGAAAATCCCACATGGTGCGGCAGACCTCTCCTGCCTCGCCTGCTGCTCCCCTCAGCAGTGTATTTCTGATCTGCCTGTTCTGCTCCCCACTCCATCTCTGGTGAACCCTCTTGCCTCCCCATGCCTCTGGCCTGTACCCCAGCTTGTATGTATAAATAAACAAATCTTTAAAAAAACAAACAAAGAAACAAACAAAAAAACATATGCCACTGGAAACCATAAAGCAGTTTCGTGCTCTGCTTCCCAGACTAGAAAGTATTCCCTGGCTTCCTTCTTCCCTGCTCACAGGAGACTCTTACTCTGCTTTGCTTTTTTCTGGTGATGAAAAAAATATCTTGGAGATCAGTGTGTTCCATGGCAGGGGATTTTTCACCTTGGGCTGAATATGTCTGTCTACCTTCAGTAGACAGCTTGCTGAGTTCAACCTCCTGCCACAGGACAGGTCCCAGGCTATTCAGTGAGCCCAGTCCTGAGGTTGTTCTCTCTGCAGCAGGATTGCACACAACAACCAATAACTGAAGGTCTAACTGCAGAGACTTATACACCTTCAGTCATGCATTCCTTACAGTGTTTTAGTGAATGACAGACCTCATAAATGACAGTGGTCCCTGTAGCCTGTACCACGGCTCTTAGGTGTGTAGTAGCTGTCCCATCTAGGCTGGTGTAAGTATACTCTATGATGCTTGCACAACAACAGAATTGGCCAACTACCCATGTCTCAGAACATTCCCTGTTGTTAGAGCTGCTTGATTGTAGGGGCTTATTTTTTAACCAGGTGTTAAGAGAGAGATAGTAGTTAGAATTTCACTGACTGTATTCTCCATAATTCTCTTGGTTAGTGATGCCCATGGAAGGATAATGCGAGTTACATATTAAATGAGTCACATAATTAAAATATTCTACTAGTGACATTAAAAAAATACAAAAAAATACTAACATTTAACAATATGGCTTACTTCATCTAATAAATTCACAATATTATAATTTATAATATGAATTCAATATGTAATCGATAGAAGAAATATTACTGAGATTTTACATTCTTTTTAAAAAATGAAGTCTCTGAAATTCTGTGCATGTTTACAGCTCATCTCAATTCAGAGGAGACACTTGTGTGCTTAATAGCCACATATGACCAGTGCCTGTCAAATTGTATAGTGCAGCTCTAGACTTTCCCTCATACTTGTCACCTTGTTATTGCAAGAGCGCTGCTGCATCTCCAGCCCCTGAACCTGCTTTTGAAGAAGGGGATGCTCTAGCTATATATTGTACATTGCCTTATGTAAGCAAAAGTATTCCCAGAAACCCATTAAAGTCTAAGCTTCATTGGGAACAGGGGTTTTTAATATATACTTTGCTGGTTCCCCAGCACCTAGAATAATGCCTGATGCATAGTAGGTGCTTGTTGCAGCCTGAGTTCTTCAAAAGCAGATGCTTACAAGGTGTTTGGAATATAAGCTGTTCATTAGTGATCAACACTTATGAAAGGAATGGGGGAGAGAATAGGGTTGGTCAGAAGAAGTCAAACTGTACAAGAGAACCAAACGCCTGTAGATTCAAGCAATTAGATCTTTTCCTACTTGGGTTTTCGCAAATGAGTTTTGCTAGAGACAAGGGTAGGAGGCTACGCAGCCCTCAGTTTTGATAGAGGATGGTCTGCCTGAACAGCTGACAGTCCTCTTTAAAACATGTTTAACAGATAAACCAATATAAATAGTGCACTGTGTAACACATATAGTTATAAAAGTGTATACTTAAGGGGAGTAAGTTGTACATAAAGTCGTATAGGATATACCTGTGTTCTGATGATGCCTGTACATGTGTGTAACTGATTGTATATAACATATTGAATGAAAAACTATTCACCTTTAACGTCTATGAAACTTCTTGAGGCATAAACTAAATAACTTTAGGGCCTGTTCAATGCCTTTCTCTGTGTGGAACATATTTTACTGCACCCTGGCCTTCTCCACATCCCCATTTTTGCATCATAGTCTTAAGAGCTAGAAATACACCATAGCAAGTGATCAGTCAAGGATTGTCTACAGGAACCCAGCAGTGGAAAGATTTTTATTGTCAAGTCCTTTTTCCAGGAAGAGCTATCTAATTTGAGGAATATACCTGGGGAAATTCCTTCAGGTACAAATCTGCAGAATGAGTCCAGGGAGGTTTCCCTCCTCTTCACCCAAGGAGCTTGTGTGTTGATGTGAACACTGCAGCTGTTCATTGCTATCTCTGGCTTTAAGAAACTGATCTCTGCCATCTCTTCTTTCCCTCCACTCATGATTTGTGTTTTCTTATTGTGATATATATATGTGTGTATGTGTGTATTTGTATATGTATTTGTATATGTATATGTATGTATGTATGTATTTCATAAAATTTGCCATTTCACCCTTTCAATTACAAAATTCAGCAGCATTAGTAATATTCACAGTGTAATACAACTATTACCATTTTTTACTTCCAAAATTGTTCATTATCCCAAACAGAAACTCTGTACCCTTAAGAATAATATACCATCCCTCCACCCATGGCCCCTTTTATCTCTTTTTTACTTTCTGTCTCTATACAGTTTCCTATTCTAGGCAGTCATATAAATGGACTCATATAATAATTTGTCTCTTTGCATCTGGTTTATTTAATTTAGCATAATTTTTTCAAGGTTCATCTGTATAGTAGCCTGTATCAGAGCTTCCCTCCTTTTTTTTTTTTCTAATTTTAAAAATATTTAACTCAATTTATCAAAAAGATCTTTCAACATGCAATCACTATAAAAGTTATTAATAGGATATTTTATATTTTTGTACTAGGCCTTCAAACCTGATGTATATGTTAGTCTATTGGCACACCTCCATTTGATTGCTAAATTTTTATCAGAAATATTTAATCTGTGTTTAAATTTCATAAACCAGGCCTCCCTGGTGGCCTCGGGGTTAAGTCTCAGTGCTATTACCACTAAGGCCTGAGTTTGATCTCTGGCCCGGGAGCTAACCCACATGTGGCGCCGCAGACCTCACCTGTCTCTCCCTCTCTCCCCTCAGCAGTGTATTTCAGTAGCTCCACCTGAAATATTTATTTAAATAAATAATTTTATTTATTTAGAATTGTTTATTTAAATAAATAAATAAATAAACCTTAGAATTGAAAAAGTAGCTATATAGATCTAAGTCATTCAATCCTGCTTAGTTTTCTAGTAAGTGAAATGAGTAGGAAGTTTTTAATTGTGGCAAAATATACTTAAAATTTATCATTTTAGCCACTATCAAGTCCATTGTTCAGCAGCATTAAGCACATTCATGTTGTTGTGCAAACATCACACCATCCATCTCTCCAAACCTTTTCATCTCCTAAACTGAAATCACGTACCCACTCAACAATAACTCCCCGCTCTCCCCTGACCCCAGCGCCAGCAAACACCATTCTCCTTTCTGTTTCCATGGATTTGACCATTCTAGGCACTTCATATAAGTGGACTCATACAGTGTTTGTCATTTTATGATTGACTTATTTCACTTAGCCTCTTATCCTCAAGGATCATCCATGCTGTGGCGTGTGTCAGCATTTCCTTCCTTTTTAAGACTAAATAAAAGAGTCCATTTTGTGTATATACCACATATTGCTCTCTGTACACTCACTGATGGACCAGTGGGGGATGTTTCCACCTTTTGGCTATTGTGAATAAAGTCTCGATGAGCATTGGTGTACAAGTGCCAGTTCAAGTTCTGTTTTCAGTTCTTTGGGGTACATACGTAGGTGTAGGTTTATGGAATCATATGGTAATTCTGTGTTTAACTTTCTGAGGAACCCTGCCCCCAAACTATTTCCATTTACTCTTATTTTTTAAATTGTTTTTCCTAAGTTTCTCACTATTATTAAATCATTTTGAGTGTCTACTACATGCCAGACACCAAGGATACAGCAGTACACAGAATATCCATCTTGAAGTTACATTCTTCTTTTTTTTAAAGATTTATTTATTTATGCATACAAGCTGGGGTGCAGGCAAGAGGTGTGGGGCAGTGAGAAGCTTCACCAGAGACAGAGCGGGGAGCAGAACAGGCAGCTTGACCGAAATACACTGCTGAGGGGGGCAGCGGGCGAGGCAGGAGAGGTTCGATCTCCCTGGCTGGGCATCAAACTCACGCCACCACAGTTGCCAACAGCTCCACAGTGCTGCATTTAACCCGATGCACCACCAGCGAGGCCCTTGAAGTTACATTCTTCTCAGTAAAAGACAGGCAATAAATAAACTGTGTGGCCTGAGTGTGCGTGCATGCTCTTGTGTGTGTGGGTGGGTGGTGGTAAGTGTAACAGAGAAAATAAAGATGCAGAAGCAGGGTGAGGGCAACATGGGTGTCCAGAGCACAGTTGGGCTGCTATTTCCTACATGATGTGCTGGGGGACTTTCTGCAGAAGGTGACATTTGAGCAGAGACCTGAAGTGTGTCCATGAGCATGTTCTTAGAGGGAAGAGAATTCGAGACAAAGGGGACAGCAGCAGGTGCAGCACAGCTGACATAGGGGTGTGCTCAGTCTGTTCTCAAAGCAGAGAGGAGGCCGGTGGGACTGGAGGGAGCCAGGCAGCTGTGGTAAGAGATGAACCAGGGTCAAGTGGGCCTTGAAACCATTGGAAGAACTTGGCCTTTTACTCAGAGGTTTTTAAGCAAAGAATCACATGATCTAACTTCCTCATGGAAAAAATTTCTCAACCTTAGAGATGAAAAATAAAATAAAGGGAGACTCAAGTTTTGTCTGAAATTAACAGTCGTCTCAGGCCTAAGGAATTTATTGCATCCCGTCCTGTCTCAGAGGAGCTGCCTACTCTTTTACTGTAGACAGCAGTTAGGGACAGGATGAAACGAGACTTGTAGTCAAGGTCAGGACAGACTTGGTTATTCTGATACAAAATTTTCTTGGAAGGGCCTCCCTGGTGGTGCAACGGGTTAAGTGTAGCACTATGAAGCTATCCAGAGCCACCGTAGCACAAGTTCGATCCCTGGCCAGGGAGCTTCCCACCTAGCGCAGCAGACTTCTCCTGCCTCGCCCGCTGCTCCCCTCAGCAGTGTACTTCAGTCAGTCTGTCTGTTCTGCTCCCCACTCTGTCTCTGGTGAATCCTCTCACCACCCACACCTCTGGCCTATACCCCAGCTTGTATGCATAAATAAATAAATCTTTAAAAAAAAAAAAACAAAATTTTCTTGGAAAGAAGAAAATCCTCCTGAATGCCACAACACTTACTACTGCCCAAGAGTGGGTGTATTCATTCATGTACTCACGCACTCTCTCATTCAGTGACTGCTACGAATGTGCCCATTTTGTGTCTCTTCACCAGAGAGAAGGCTGAAGAGGAGACCCTGATACTTGTGATGCTTTCTGTCTAGTCAGGAAAGGACAGAAACACACAATGATAATTTTATACTGTCATCCCAAGAAGGATGTGAATAGAGCATTGTGACAGAGAGAACTGGTGGAGTAGAATTGGTTATAGACAGCATGTCAGGGAGGTGACATCTAAGCTGACATCCACAGTGAGAAGAAGTCAGCTCAGCAAAGAGCTGGTTGATAAGAGAAGACAGGTGCAAAGGCCCTGAGATGGGAAAATTGGGCCTGTGGGAAGAAGCAGTAAGGCACCCTAGAGAAGGTGGGAGTAGAGTGAGCAAAGGGGAGAGTAAGAGGTGAGACTAGGGGTTGGGATGACAGGAGCCAGGTTGCTGAAGGCCTTTTCATGTGGCCCTTTGCTACAGGTTCAGATTTTATTCTAAGGACTCTCTCTGAGTAGTACTCCACTGCTTACTCAGCAGTACGACTTTGCCTCTTGGAGTGGTTCTTAGTGTACAAAATGGGACTAATGATGCCAATAGTTATTATCTCATAGGGCTGTAGTGAGGTTGGTTGTATGGGAAATGTATTTAACGTGACTGGTAACTGTTAATTACCTCCTCCTCCTTGAAACTATTCCATTGGATTTGTGACGCAACTTTTTTGATCCATTGTTTAAAGTCATCTTCATGTTCTTTCCCCCATTCCATAGTCCATATGTGGTGTGCCCCATGGGCTTATCTCTGATGCCTTTGATTCTGCTGGCTGTGCTTCTCAGGGGAAATCTTTTTTTTAATATTTATATTTATTTATATTTTTACATTATTGTGTATTCCCCATGGGTTACCCACCACCAATTCACCAGTGAATCGTGCTTGTGCTCTTTTCTCCCTCTTAGGGGAAATCTTAGCCATACTCAACAAGCACCCCCCATGAAGCTGACTCTCCGTGTCTGTGTCACTGTACCTCTTGAGCCTTACAACCCCCTTTTGGTACCTGAGGGACATCTTCAGGATCCCTCTCAGCAACCTTTAAACCACATTCATCATCTTCTTCCTGCAACCTGTGTCTCTTCCTCTGTGTCTTCAGTTCCTGAAGGCTCCAAACCCTCAATCACCTTAACTCCCATCTCCTTTCTGCCCCCACATCTGAGCCGTTGCGGGGTCCTGTTAGCTTGAAATTTTATTCATATCTGCCCCCCCCCCCTTCATTCCCCACTGTTCCCACTTGGCTGAAGCAGTGATCTCTCACCCAAATAACTGCAGTTGCCGTCTCTGAAATCTCCCACCTTTCCTCCTGTGCAGCCTGGTGGCCCACCCCTGCCTGTCGATCTTTGCCCAGGTCTCTGACTTCCTGTGCCTGCTGTACATCCCAGCCCCACCCCTACTGGCCTGGTGTCCTGTCTGATGGACCTGTTTCCTACTCAGTACTCCTTTCCCAGAACTCTCTTCACACAGGCCTCACACTGGTCACACCTCTCCTGCTCCCTGCCTCTCTACCCTCCTCTGGCCAGTGTTCCCAGAGCTTCCAACCTTAACACCCTCTTCTGGGGGCCCTCGACTTTGGTGGCTCCAGCAGCTCCTACTTCCCATCTCCACCTTAGCAACCCCTTCCAGCACCCGAAGCTGCTCCCTCTAACTCTTATGTGCAGTGTTCCTCTCTGACCAGAACTCGGAGACCCTGCTTCTCTCACTGGGCCACCCTCACAAAACCTGCCGCCAATCCCGATTTTCACGTCCAGTTAGCTCCTCTGTTTCCCACCAATCCATCAACCTACACTCCCCTTGACCATCCTGGACCCCAGGTTTTGTCTTTACTCTCGTGCTTACACCATCTCAATGCCCTGAGCCCACCTCCGGAGAGCTGACTCTACCCTGCCCTGTCCTCCAGGGCTGCCTGGTACTGAGAGCCACAGAACCCCAGTCACCATCTCAGAACCTGGTTATGACAGCTGAATGCTGAGCAACTTCGTGTGGTCAGGATAGTCTTTATGAAAGTCCAGTCAGTTTCTGGTTCTGTGGAAGTTACCACAGCGGTTGTTCCCATCCCTCATCTCCCTCTCTATTCCTTCAGGCCCTTCCCTTTAAACTGCCATCCCCCTTCTCGAGAAGCCCGTGGCCATTAGCTCTGTTTTTTTTTCCCTTCTCAACCAAACTCCTGGGGAAGATGATTTGTCTTCCTCACTATCATGGCTTCACCTTCCTCTTATTCCCAATCACCGTGACCTGGCTTCATTGCCATTATGCCAGTAGAAATGCTGGGAGCCTCGGAGTCAGCCAAGACCATTGCAGCCATCGTGCTTCATCTACTTTGTCACATTCACACATAGCAGGTCACACACAGCGGCTCATCGCCTGAAACTCTTCTCTTTAAAGAGATGCTGGTCGTGACCTTTAAGCCCTAGTCCTTGAGGTCAGTGGGGTAGGGAGGTTGTGGGGTGTGAACTTTTGCAAGGAATTGCAAACCTGAGTTTTAACAGGCCGAAACTCTGTGCTTGTTTCTGTATTTTCTTGCCAGGAAGGTTTTTCATAAAGAGCACATCACTGCCTCTCCTCTGCAGTTGCCTAGGTCATCACAGGTGTCCGTGGCATTGATTTACGACCCCCTCTTGTGCTGAGGGCCCTCTAATGTGTTTTCCCTCTGGTCTCCAGCTCATGTTGCACAAGTACCATTAGAATTTAGTGAAGCACCACAATGATATAAAATTTCTGCTTACAAAGCAATTTTGCACCTAACATCTTATTAGATACAATAACCAGGAGGGGGTAAGGGTTGGCATTATCATCTCTACTTTATAGTTGGAGAAACTGAGGCTTAATTGGGATAAAAAGGACTTCCCTGGAATTTTGCAGGGGTAAATGAAAGAATACAAAAATGTTCATAACCAGGGTCCCAGAATTTAGTGCCCAGTTGACTGACTGTTTGAGGACATTGGTGCAGACAGTGACTCTGGGAAAGATATGAAATCCATTGCACCTCCAAACCACACCATCTCTTTACCCCTTAGCATTGGCTGTGAAGGGTGCAGAGGACTCAGACACTAGTCTTTCTTTTCAAAAGAAATCTTAATTAAATATTTGAGATGGATATCATTTCTTCCTATCCATAAATTTACTATTTGAGAACTTCACCCTGAGTCATTAGAGGTTTTCAGTTAATGTCCCAATACCAGGAAGCTGTGTGATGAATTTGTAGTTTGAAATTTGGGGCCAAGGAGACCCCTTGAGCTTTATATCAGCACCAGCATCCAATTTATTTGTTTCATTCACATAGATTCACAATAGGGTTTCAAGTACAATCATTTTTTAACAGCTTGTTTTACAATCTCTCCAATATCAGTGACCCAGAAATTCCAACATGTAGTAGGTAGATGTGTCTAACTTTAAGATTCAACTTTAAAACCAATTTATTTATTTATTTATTTATTTATTTTTTCTTAAAGATTTATTTATTTATGCATACAAGCTGGGGTACAGGCCAGAGGTGTGGGGTGGTGAGAGGGTTCACCAGAGACAGAGTGGGGAGCAGAACAGGCAGATCGACGGAAATGCACTGCTGAGGGGAGCAGTGGGCGAGGCAGGAGAGGTCTGCCACACTATGTGGGAATCTCCCCGGCAGGGCATCAAACTCATGTCGCTGCTGTCAACAGCTCCACAGCACAGCACTTAACCGCTGCGCCACCGGAGAGACCCTAAAACCAATTTTTTAAATTTGCATTTCCTGGTGGTGACATCTTTTAATGTGAGTATTTGCT